>VDFB02366500.1:0-47905 GCA_007258455.2 Sequoia sempervirens
AAACAAAAACAAAGATAAATACCATTCAAACCATGACACAGTGATTTACGTGGGGAAAACCCCACACTCCAAAATCCACCCAATATATTATTTAGTAAATCACAAAGAATTGCAATATACTTGCAGAGCAAGCTTCTCACGGGAGTGTGCCATAGAAAAAGGGACCCTTTGCTTGACATGGGATTAATTCATGATAAATTGGACTTAATGAGGCCTTAACCTAGTGTTGTGAGGCATTTTATGCATCCACACTAGGTTTGGGACCCTTGCAAATTAAATAAAATGCTTTTAATGACATCTCGTGAAGGTGTTGTGAAGTGTTGTAAGACATTTCTACATTCTTCTAGACTCTATTTATTACAATTCACCTAAAAATCACCTTTTTTATTCATTAACAAGTCCTATTTTGAAGTGTTGTAAAGTCTTGTAACAAAATTTCATGCTTTTCTAGGCACATCTTCACTATTTATCCCTTTCTCATGCTTTATTTTACCCCTTTATGCCCTCATATGACCTAATTAAGTGTATTTTTGAATATTATCTTGACAAACAACATTAAATACAACTTAATTCTCGACATGTATATTTTTAGGTCCTAGGTGGGACCCATTCGCCATGGGTGGCGAATGAGTCCCCCTTGGCTCCAAATTCAAAAAATTTAAATTTTCCTTTTGGGTTTTTATTCAAAATCACTTGATGTCAACCTATGATGAGGTATGAACAGTTAACTAAGGCACAAGTGTGTATAAATATGTAACTTTCACCTCATTGTTACATCTCTTATCTTTTCATAATCTCCTCATCTCTCAATCATCTATTCATCTAATCTTCCATCTCAAATTAAGCAAGTTAGGGCTTTCACATTGCAAGTCATTAATTTAGCTTCCTAAGAAATTCAAGGGAAGATTCTACATGTTTTGTTGCAGACTTTCAAGATCAATCATCCTGGCAAGGTAATCTATTCCATTTTTGCATGTTTCATTCAATTCTTTCATCATTTCGGTTTAATTACCTAAACGGGGTTTGACCAAGGCAAACCCCCATGCCCTAACAATCAATATTTCTTCTTCTCTTCTTGTGTGCTTGTAGATTTAGGTCCTTTGGAAGTCTGAAAATCATTGAAGATCAAGTTGCAAAGTTGTTAAAGTCCTCTCTTTATTCAACAAGTCAAAGAATCAACAAAAAGTCACTTTCAGACCCAAATCCAACAATTTTAGAAGCGAACACCTATAGGAAGCAGAAGTGCAGATCTAGCTGCACAAAATCAACTCCTGAATTTGCATATTTCTATAGGAGGACTGATTTTCCATGCATGGTGAATTAGTCCCATCTGTAGGCCTGAAAAGTGATTTTTTCAGAGTTCAACTCCTAGTAGTCAGAAACCTGTTTCCAGAACTTTTCATCAGAAGTAGGACTGATTTGCCATCTATGGCGAATCAATCCTAGTGGCCATTAACAATGACTTCTAGAACATTCCAAAACATTCCAACAACAATAATCTACCTCTAGGTGCACTCTGTTCAGTTTCATAAATTTATGTTTTCATTTGTTTAGGTTTCTAGTTCATATTGGCAATCAACACTGTGTTTTTCAGTATTTTGCATTAGATTAGTTTATATTCATTTTTTTTGCATTTGTAAGCATTCAAACACATCCACACACACTTCACATCCATTTCCTATCCATCCTTGTATTAATCTTGATTGAAACATTGTGCATTTTGGTCCATCCTTCCCTTTTTAGGTGCAAAACCCTAAGAGAGCAAGGAAGGATTTGGGTACCAAAATCCTTCATTTCATTTTGGTGAACTTGCTATTTGAATTCCCCCTTTTCTAATTTTGGATTCCATTAATCATTCTAGAGTTTCTTGCATTGCATTTGGCATTAGTTAGCTTGCATTCTAGAGTTTCATTTTTGCATGAGTACAAGTGCATAATAGGTTGCATTTTTGTATCTTTAATCATTGAAAAGTTTTGAATTTCTACATTTTCCATTTCGCTCTTCATGATAGCACTTAGAATTCATAAAAATCAGTCACAAATTTCTGAAAATTCTAAAAAAATTCCATACTAGGACTCATTCACCACCTTGGGCGAATTAGTCCCTTCTGAGCCTTGAAACAACATTTTGCAGAACTCAAAAATTTGTTTTTAGGCTTCTATTTGGTGTCTCAACTTGTATATATCAATTAGTTACATTTCTTTGGCATGCATTTTGTTAAATTTAACTTCAATTATCTCATTTCATGCATTGTTTAATTTCACTTTTTCCATCACAACATTTCATTCTCAAATTGTTGCATTGTATAGACAAATGCTTACAAACTAAAAATTGCATTGCATTGTACATTCTTTCATTTCAGTATGTTTTCTTTTAAAAGATATTCTCTTGATTTGATTAAACATGGATTTTATAAGCATAATATCCCCTTTTATGAGTTTTCTTTTGACTACCATAATTGATCTATAGTTAAAGAGCTACAAATAATTTGCACTTTACTCTCAACTACAGATTTTATCCCGATCCAACAAAATTGTGTGATTATGTATCTTAACCATTGAAATTACAGAAAATAGAATTCACTTGTACTTTATCTAGACTAAAAGACATAAACTAATTACTTAAATGTTGTAATTAGAAAAACTCAATGAATCAAAATACTGACGAGAATGATAAACAAAAGAGAAGAAGAGAGAGATCACGGTTGATAACGGAGTTCGTTCAATTTGAGATACGTCTTTGGGTCCGCTTCTCAACATTGGACCGCTTTTATTAATGTTGTCAAGCACCAGAAAATGCCTTCTTACAATATCAAGCTTCAAAAACTTGTATAAAATTTCTCACAATCTCTCTCACTATTACAAATTTTGGTGTATAATAACACCTTGTAATTCTTCTCTTCCAAAATTCTCACAATGGAATTATTTCTCCAAGTAGACTTACAAAGGCATAAAAATTCCCTCAAACACCTAGTTCTCTCAAAAGCACATGGTTGAAAATCAAACACCTACACCCCCTTTTATACATAAAAATCTCCTTAATAAGGCTCAACCATCAAAACAAATAAATAACCTTC
Source organism: Sequoia sempervirens (assembly GCA_007258455.2). Taxonomy (NCBI): domain Eukaryota; kingdom Viridiplantae; phylum Streptophyta; class Pinopsida; order Cupressales; family Cupressaceae; genus Sequoia; species Sequoia sempervirens. The sequence continues at coordinate 3,077 of VDFB02366500.1, forward strand.
ATCTCTCGTTTATAAGCCCTTATGTTTTTTTGGCAATATTCATTTGTTGGGTTGTTATTAACCATATAATTATTTTTGGGCTTAACAAGTGTTTAAAAGAATCACCACCCCTTATAATAACATTAAAATCCTTTTAAATAATTCCTAACACCCTTAAAAAATATTATAATTCATTGAAATATGAAAAAGGTGGTTAAAGGGGCTAATTTGTTGAAATATAAGTTTACAGGGTTTATTTCTCTCCTTGTTTTATGGGGAAGGCAAGAGGATTTTAAGGGATAAAATCCCACCAAATCCTCTCTCTTTTTAAATTTGTTTTTTTTAACCATACATGTTTTTTTTTTAAACCATATGGTTTTTTTATATTTATTCCATGGTTTAACTCCTACCATTCCATCATGCTAATCCTACAGGTCATTGTTGCTAATGTCATCAGTTGACCAGAGTCAAACTTTTGACCAACCTTTGACCAACTGTAACTTTCACATACGAGCTTCATTTTTGAAACTTAATATAGTTTTGAAATTAGCGCGACGAGCACTACAACTTGGCATCATTTTTGTTTCATTTTGAGAGGATCATTTTTTTCCTTTTTGAATGCCTGATTCACCTATTTGACTAAACCTTTGACCGAGCATAACTTCTACATACGGACTCCTTTTGGGCCCGTTCAAGTTGTGTCAAGATTGTGTTAGTGAGCTCTATCCAATGATGTTGATTTGGATGAATTCTAAGATTGTGAAATTTTTAGTTATTTTTGATCCACCTAGATCATTCCTCCCCATTGAGAAGCTTTTGGACCACCAAAAGTCTATTTTTACATACAATTGAAGTGAGGGAAATTTTTCCTCACTTGTCCAGTATCATCTATCCTTCCTTTTTGGAACCTGTACATCTGACTCATGATAACAACAAACAAAACTATACTAACATTGTTAATTACATTATCCATATACACATCCACATTCAGCATTGTTGTTAACAACCATACATTGCTGAAAAGTAGAAGGTTGAATAAAAAAACTGAATTTGCGAATGAGAAAAAGAATGTACCAACATCATGCTTGTCTTTCATAACTTGAACAACCTTAGATATGCTTTTATGCAATGACGCTTCTTGTTGTACAGACATAAGTGCCAAATTATTGCTTGCATTAACTACCCTTTTCAATTGCCTCATTGTCACAAAAGATTTATCAATCTTAATTGGATGAGAATGCACAATGTATTTAATTCCTTCCTTAAATAGGTGATATTGATTATGTTCCCTGTAGAAGATTGCTTTTCTATCATATAAGTATGGGCTACCCAACACAATCCCACAGATATAAAGTGGAACCACATCAAATTCAATCTCATCTATAAACTTAGGTGTTATTGCAAATCTTAAATTGCATTGCTTAGTTACTCGCAACCTGTTATCATTGCACACCCAACCTAATGGATAAGGTTTATTATGTGGATTTTTTTTCAATCCCAACTTTTCAACAACTTCTTCTGAAATTAGATTAACTTGGGACCCATTATCTATGAGTGCATCAATCTTAGTGTTCTTAGAAATCACCCTTATATGAAACAATTCACATATTTTTCTATCTTCAGGAACAACATAACTTTTAGAAGTAGAAGCACATGAAAAATCAATAGCAGAATCATTACCAACAACAGCTTTACCTTTCAAACCCACAAATGTTATCTTTTTTTCGTCATCAGAATTCGATCCAAGATCCTAAATGATAGTTGTGGCCTTTCGTTTTCCTTTACGATCCTTAAACCACTTTGGTTTCAATTCTAGATGCAATTTCCAACACTTTGCATCTTTGTGCCCTTTCTTCTGACAATGTGAGCAAGTAGGCTTTTCACCTTCCTCTTTCTTCATAGTAGCTGCTTTCCTCTCCTTACCCTTCTTGTTGCCTTCAGTTGGAGGAACAAATTCCTTCTTTGAACTAAAACTTACATTCCTTTCACCTGCTTCAATATGGGTTGCTTGTACACACACTTCATCAAAGTTAGATGGATTAAACATCAGGATTGTATGTTTCAAATGCGAATGCAAACCACCTATATACTTTAATAAAGTTTCTTGTGTATAAAGAGGAATGCCAAGAGTAAGTTCTTTCTTCCTAAACACCTATGTATACTCTTGCACCGTTTGTCCTTTACCTTGTCTTAGATTTTTCCAATCCATAATAGCTTGTTGCATATAACCCAAAGGATAAAATTATTTCTTTAAAGCATAAGTAAATTCATACCAAGATGAAATGATTTTACCATGCATAACAAGATCATCTTGAATCTTACTCTCCCACCAAACCAATGCAGTGCCTCCCATTCTAAGAGTAGCTAGCTAGATTTTGGAAGAATCATCCAATATTTTTTGAACCCTGCAATACACTTTGATCTACTTAAGCCAGTTATCTAGTTTTTCTACATCCAATTCACCAATATATATAGGCAACTCAAATTTAACATCCAGTTTTAACAAAGGTGTTTGCATAGGTTGTTTCTTTCTAGAAGAGTTAGACTAAGAAGAAGAAGAGGATGAAGAAGATGAAAAGGATGAAGATGGAGGTTCAGGAAGGTCACTACCACCTCCTACTCCTTTACCTTTGTCATCTTTCAATGAGGATTCAACTTCCAGGTCTTCTTTCTGTCCTTGTCTTCCTTTCTCTTCTTTTGTTCTTGCCTCTCTTGGAAAAGAACTTCCACCATTGACTTCATCTCGAGAAAAAATTTCTGGAAATCTTTCTCATCAAGCTCTGGAGAACTTTGTTCAGCTGCCATTTTTTATCGTGGAAATTTCCTTCATTTTAAAATCTCTAGGTTGATTTTTGTAAGTGCACCTTCTCCTTGTTTCGGTTTCAACCTAGTTAACATTCACCACTTGCAATTTTCCTATTAAACTTCTATGATACCAACTTGATCTTTAATTAAAGAAACAATCCATTAATCCAATCCTTAATCTTACATTACCCACAATTGGTGAGAATGGAAATATAGACAATCATAACACACATACGTGTTCTTCTTCTAATACCTCTCCTATTAGTGATGAAGTTATTTTGGTGCAAGAAGTCACAAGCCTAAGTCTTGATTGTCCATCTCCTTATTCCCCTTTGGATGAACTTACACAAAAAGAGCATGAGATCATAGACACATTCCTCAACATCACCCTACCAAATCTCCATGGTCATGACAATCAATCTTGTCCATCTCCTAATACCCCTCCTCAAAGTAATGAGGATAGGTTGGTGTTAGAAGACATGCCTATTAAGAATCATGACACCCTTGATCTTCCCTTCCCTAATGTCCCTATCCTATGGGAAGATTTATTTGCAAACCATAGTGGTTCTTCTCTTAATACCTCCTTAAACTTGGATGAACATATTACAAGCTCTCCTTGTAGGGTAGATAATATGGGACAAGAGAATGAGCCTATGGACATTCATCATTCCCCTCCTCATAATTCCATCATTGACCATTCCCCTATTGGAAATGAATTTTTTATGGAAGAACAATTCCTTACTCGTCAAGAACATGTGTCTTGTTATTCTCCTAACTACTCTCCTCCTAGGGAGAATATCATGGCACCAGACTATGGCAAACAAGTGGTTCTTGATTTCCCTCACTTAGAAATAAATCAAAACAAAACTGTTGAGGCTATGAATGCACAAGTTTCCATTCAATCCCCTTTGATCAATGGACTACATACATATCCCATGGGACATTCTCATAATCCTCTCATCCTTTACCCACCTCCTTTTAGTCTCACACAACATACCCCTACCTCCTCCTTCACAAGTAATGGTCTTGAACATCATCCTTCCCACAACATTCAAATTGTCATCTCGCAAAACACTCATGATTTGAATTCCTTAGATTTTGTATCCTCCTATGATGAAGAAGAAAAAATCTTGCCATCTATAGAGTCTTGCATAGGTATGACAACTAAGCAAGATGTATCTTTGACCCCAATCACACAACCACCTTCCCCTCTTGATCAAGAAGGTATCTTGTCAAGACTTCTGCACGATAACTTGATCACCCTCCCTCCAAGAACTTGAAGGAAATGTTATTCCAAGACTTCATTTTGTGCATATCATAGAGTTCATGTTCACTCCACTAATGAATGTACTGCTTTGAGTTGTAAAATCTAACATTTTTAGGATTTTGGTATCCTTCCCTATGTGGGGGCATCTAATTCCTCTAATTGCTATTGATTTTCACTCTAGTATACATTTCATCAATCATTTTGACTCACCTTTGTCCTACACCAAGTGGGGGCAAGGGGTTCGATAGCCTTTTCCTTGTATGTCACTTGCGGTCGCCTCCTTTGGCTAGTCATTAACCTTTCATGAATACATAAGAGAAATCTTGGGATGTGGATGACATGCCTTCAGTTGGCTCGCATACGACATACTTATCTTTTTCATGAAATAGCTTATCGGAAACATATGACTTGGCATAGGGCTTTTCAAATAAGCTCTCATGCCTTCTTTTCTCTTATTATACTTTAAACCAATTGCTCATAGTACGGGTACTCGCAACCACTTTAAAGTGGGGTCATACATCACCACTTTCATTTTATTGTGTGATTTTCCTTTTCTTGTGATTCCCTCTCTTGGAAGCATTAGGTACAATGTTACCCAGGATGAGATTTTTTGCATTTATCCTCTCTTGGAGACAGTGAACATAATGTTCCCTAAGATGAGATATTGCACGAACAAAGAAAAATCTCTTTGAAAAGTCCTTACATTACTTTTCTTTAACAATGTCTATAAGTATTAAAATCATTTTATTTTCTTTTGTGGTGCCTTGTTAAAGTTATCAGTAGGTGTAACTTTAATATGGTTGAGCAGGAATCCCAACTAGCAGCATGAATTTTCCCCATAGCCACCTTTGTGTTTGTGAGTGCATACCAACTAGTGTATGTATCTTACCTTTTTGGATTTCTCACCCCGCAAACAGTCAAAAGTTTCATGGCAACAAAGTGAGTATGTTGTGGCCTTCTCACTCCATAGACGATCTGAAGTTCTGTGGCCCCAGAGTGAGTACATCTTTTTCACCTCATCTTTCTTTCTATGTTTTTGCATGATTTTGTATCTTGGGGGCTTGACCCACATGTGGATCTCTCTTGAACGTCTACTTTAGTGTGAGTTTGAAGTAGGTTCATCCTCTCACTAAAGTGGGGGTTAAATGTATTGTAGAAAAAAGGACCCTTTGCTTCACATGGGATTAATTCATGATAAATTGGACTTAATGAGGCCTTATTCTAGTGTTGTGAGGCATTTTATGCATCCACACTAGGTCTGGGACCCTTGCAAATTAAATAAAATTATTTTAATGACGTCTTGTGAAGGTGTTGTGAAGTATTGTAAGACATTTCTACATTCTTCTAGACTCTATTTATTACAATTCACCTAAAAAATACCTTTTTATTCATTAACAAGTCCTATTTTTAAGTGTTGTAAAGTCTTGTAACAATATTTCATGCTTTTCTAGGCACATCTTCACTATTTGTCCCTTTCTCATGCTTTATTTGACCCCTTTATGCCCTCATATGACTTAATTAAGTGTATATTTTAATATTATCCCGACAAACAACATTAAATACAACTTAATTCCTTACACATATTTTCAGGTCCTAGGTGGGACCCATTCACCATGGGTGGTGAATGAGTCACTCTTGGCTCCAAATTCAAAAAATTTAAATTTTCCTTTTGGGTTTTTATTCAAAATCACTTTGTGTCGGCCTGTGATGAGGTACGAATAGTTAAATAAGGCACAAGTGTGTATAAATATGTGACTTTCACCTCATTTTTACATCTCTTATCTTTTCATAATCTCCTCATCGCTCAATCATCTATTCATCTAATCTTCCATCTCAAATTAAGAAAGTTAGGGCTTTAAAATTGCAAGTCATTAATTTAGCTTCCTAAGACATTCAAGGGCAGATTCTACAAGTTTTGTTAGACTTTCAAGATCAATCATCATGGAAAGGTAATCTATTCCATTATTACATGTTTCATTCCATTCGTTCATCATTTTGGTTTAATTACCTAAACAGGGTTTGACCAAGGCAAACCCCCATGCCCTAACAATCAACATTTATTCATCTCTTCTTGTGTGTTTGTAGATTTAGGTCCTTTGGAAGCTTGAAAATCATTGAAGATCATGTTGCAAAGTTGTTAAAGTCCTCTATTTATTCAACAAGTCAAAGAATCAACAAAAAGTCACAAAAAGTCACTTTCAGACCCAAATCCAACAATTTCAGAAGCAGACACTTGTAGGAAGCAGAAGTGTAGATCTAGCTACACAGAATCAACTCCTGAATTTACAGATTTCTATAGGATGTCTGATTCTCCATGCATGGTGATTTAGTCCCATATGTAGGCTTGAAAAGTGATTTTTTCAAAGTTCAACTCCTGGTAGTTAGAAACCTATTTCCAGAACTTTTCATCTGAAGCGGGACTTATTCACCATTTATGGAAAATCAGTCCTAGTGGCCATTAACAGTGACTTTAGGAACATTCCAAAACATTCCAGTAATAGTAATCTTCCTCCAGGTACACTCTGTTCAGTTTCATAAATTTTTGTTTTCATTTGTTTAGGTTTCTAGTTCATATTTGTAATCAACACTGTGTTTTTCAGTAATTTTGCATTAGATTAGTTTATATTCATTTATTTGCATTTGTAAGAATTCAAACACATCCACACACACTTCACATCCATTTCCTATCCATCCTTGTATTAATATTGATTGAAACATTGTGCATTTTAGTCCATCCTTCCCCTTTTAGGTGCAAAACCCTAAGAGAGCAAGGAAGGATTGGGTACCAAAATCCTTCGTTTCAAGGAGTATTACTATAGAGAGACCTAGAGACCACATGACTGCTAACCAAATCTCTAACTCTATATTTTCATCACCTCCTATCACTCTCTTTATATCACACATTCTTTACGTTGGCCTAATTATCCCATGTCGTAGTACAGATCAGTCAACCAATGAGCAACTTGATTCTGACATGCATTTACATCATTATTAGAAAATATAGTTTGATCCAATGAATCTGTGCCACATGTCAACACATCACTCATCCAACTTTGACCATCATACCATTCAGGTCCCACACTTCCATGAAATTCACAAAAAGGATGTGAATTGCATGATCATCCCATCGATAATCACAATCTGCATATAAACATCACCATCTGTCCTTATCAACCTATCAGGTCCCACCATACCTCCATTGCATATCGCCAAGTCACAATAAACCTAAGCTTTAGAACCTCACATTGGAGGTTACAAAATTCTAAGAACCCATGATCCATCAACAATATAGGAAACATCAAGTCGCTAAGTTATGAAGCTTTAGAACCTTGCGACTTAGGTTATGAAAACTTGGGACCCCATGACAACAAAGAGATTGCTAAGTTGGGAGGTTATGAAACTTTAGAACCCCACAACATAGGTTAAGGAAACTTAGAATCCAACGACTTGAATAATAAAACCATCTCATTTTAAGGTTGAGAAACAATTTCCCAACAAATCTCCCACTTGTCGAACAACTTGCAAGAGCCACAGGAAGGAGCAAAAATTATCTCTCAATTGCTAGGGCCTGAAAGGCCCAACATCTTTGAACACCATCTGAAATTCTCTGTGCTCATAAGCTTAGTTAAAGGATCAACAACACTCATCAAATTCCCTACCTTAACCAATTTCACCCCGTCATCTTTGACCATATCTTAAAAAAAGTGATATTGTACATCAATGTGATTGGTCTTGGCATGAAATGCCGAGTTCTTGGCTAGACATATTGCACTCTAACTGTTGTAATAAATTGTCACTATGCCTTTTGTGATCCCAATATCTTAACACAATCTTGTAAGCCAAATGGCTTCTTTACAAGCATGAGTAGCTACCATATACTCTGCTTCAGTAGTGGACAAAGCAACCACAACTTGTCACTTTCTCATCCAACTGATTGCACCACCAAATAATGTAAACACATAAGCACTAGTGGACTGTCTGCTGTCAACATCACCCACCCAATATGAATCCACATAACCATGAATATCAAGGTAAATCTCAACTTCAACCATATTACTATGATAATATAAGGAATAATCTAAGGTACCATGCAAATATCTAAAGTCTCTTTTAACTACATCCCAATGAACTCTATATGATTAGAAATGTATCTGAAAAGAACTCCCACTACTTGGGAAATGTCTATTCTAGTACAAACTATAGCATACATCAAAATTCTAACTACACTCTGGTAAGGCACTCTTCTCATGTCTTCCATCTCTGATGGGGATGTAGGACAATCTAAAATAGATAGCTTTGTTCCAAAAAAAACAAGAACACACAATGGTCTACAATCCTACATGTTAAATCTTTGTAAAATTGAGTTGACATACTTACTTTTTCCAAGACATAGCTTTCTATTCACTCTATATCTTTTAATTTTCATCCCAAGAATGTGTTTCGCTACACCAAGATCTTTCATTTCAAATTTAGCAGCAAATTGAGATTTCAGTTCTAAAATCATACCTTTCCCTTTGCTAATAAGTAACATATCATCAACATATAATGCAATAAATAGGAAATGATCACCATCAGTTTTATAATAAACACAATGATCAAATTTAGAACGCTCAAATCTCAAACTCAACACATATGTATCAAATTTTTGGTACCACATCCTAGGACTTTGTTTTAATCCATCCAAATATTTCTTCAATTTGTAAACCAATTTACTTTTACCTTTCACCAGATAGTGCTTTGGTTGTGTCATATAAATATCCTCTTCCAATTCACCATGAAGGAAAGCATTTTTCACATCCATTTTCTCAACCTCTAAATCATAAGCAGTAGCAGTAGAAAGAAAAAATCTAATGGATGTCATTTTTGTAATAGGAGAAAATATCTCACCATAATCAATACCCTCAACTTGTGAGTAACCCTTCACAACCAAGCTTGATTTGTACTTCTCAAAACCACCATTTAAACCAATCTTCTTCTTGAACACCCATTTGCAACCAATAGGTTTTCATCCTTCAGGAAATGGTACAAGATCCCATGTATCATTCTTTTTCAAAGATGTCATTTCTTCTTCCATAGCAATCTTCCAAGATTCTACATCATTCATACCTAATGCCTCTTCTACAAATCTGGGTTCATCCGTGCTAGTATTCAAAGTAAAAATACATCTCCAATCATCTGGTGAATACATTTTAGGTGGTTTTCTATGCCTTGTAGACTGATGAAAAAGCTGAGTTGGAGGTTCTTCCTCCTCTTCTGAAGATTCAAAGATAGACAGGCTCTCCTCAACTCCTTGTCTATTCTTGGGCCTCGATTCAACTTTCTTAGGTGTAGAAGGAAATTGAATCACATCTTCTAGTTTACTTTTTTCTAACTGTACTTGTGGGCATGGAAAAAGTATCCCTTTATTCTTGTTTGATATGGGAATAATTGATGATAAATTGGACTTAATGAGGCCTTGTTCTCATGTTGTGAGGTGTTTTTCACATCCACACTAGGTCTTGGACCCTTACAAACTAAATAAAATGCATTTATTGATGTTGTGTGGAGGTGTTGTAAAGTGTTGTAAAAGAATTTCACACTTCTCTAGACTTAATGAACCTATTTTCCCCTTAATTCAAATTGTAGAATATATTTAATGGCATCCTCACGTTAATCTAGAAGGCTTATAAATTAAATTTGACTTTAATCTAGTGTTGTAATGTGTTTTACACATTCACATTGGATGTTGTGCCTTTCTAGGTTGTGTGGACTTTATTTTAATGTTGTAAAGTGTATCTAATCACACTTTCACATTGAAATTTGTGTCCCTAGCCCTAATTGACCTTTACATCATCATTAATAGGCACCTATTACCCCATATTGTGCAGCCTAAGGCATAATTTGATGAAATAACTAACAAAGTCACCATATAAACTTGATTTTCTTACTTCATGGCATTCCAACTAGTAGAATGGCCCCTGTGGGACCCATTCACCATTAAATGTGAATCAGTCCCATCCAGGTGGGACCTATTTTCCCTTGATGGTGAATGAGTCTCATTTGAGCCATTTTCGGGGTTTGAGCTAAAAAAGTTGGATTTTAAGTTTTATTTTCCTCCATGTCAGCCTTAGGGATCCAACTAATAGGAAAATAAGGTGAATTTCTTATAAATACAAGACTCCAAACCCTAATTTAGGAGAATCTTAACCAATCTCATTATTCATCCATCATTCTTCCATTTCAAGTCAAGCAAGCTAGGGTTTTAGCATTCCAAGCCATTCAAGATCATTTTCCATACATTCAAGGGCAGAATCTTCATCTTTTTATGTAGAAATTCAATATCAAACATCATGGAAAGGTATTAACTCCATTATTGCATGCTTCATTATATTCTTTCTTCATTTGGTTTAATTGCCTAAAAAGGGATTTGACCAAGGTAAACCCCCATGCCCTAATATTCAACATTTCTCCTTCTCTTCTTGTGTATTTGCAGATTTAGGTATCTTGAAGGCTTGGAAATAATTAAAGATCAATTTAAAAAGTTTTTGAAGACATATCCTTGTTGACCAAGGAAAAATATCAACATTGAAAAGTCACTTTCAAGTCAGAAAATCAAACTTTCGGAGGCAGACACTTGTCAGGAACTGAAGTGTAGACCGAAGGCTTCAATTTCCACTTTTGGATTTTTAAAAATTCCAAAGTGGATTGATTCACCATTAGTGGTAAATGAGTCCCACTGTCAGGCCTGAAAAAGGTTTTCTATAATTTTGGATACCCATTTGTCTGAAACGGGCTCCAAAATAGTTTCCTAGATTTGGGACTAATTTGCCCAGAATGGAAAATGAGTCCTATTAAGCCAAATTTTCATCATCAGCAGAATTTTAGAAGTCATTTCTAATCTCTATCAAGATCTTAGGTGCACACATTTAGTTTCATTCATTTTTGTTACAGTTTATATTCATTTCTAGGTGTTTTTGCATATCACAATGTGTTTTCGAACATCTTGGATCTTTTTAGTTTCCATTTAATAATCAACATATTTCCTTAGTTTTTTGCACTTATACCATCTCATTTAGACACATTTCATCCATTTTACATTAATCTTGAATGAGGGCATTTCCCATTTTGGCCCATCTCTCTCCTTTTGGGTGAAAAACCCTAGAAGTGTTAGAGAGCATTAGGGTGCCAAAATCTTTGTCTCCATTTTGGTGAACCTACTTTTCAAATAATTTCTCTTCTGATTTGGAGTCCATCATCATCTTATAAATAGATTGCATGCATTATATTTTGCATTGTTTTGCATTCTAGGGTTTCAAAACTTGCAAAGCTCATTTAGCTTGCATTTTTGCATATATTTTCCTTAAAATTTTGAAATTTTGTATCTACATCTTAGTTCTGCATCATACAACATCAAAATCATCAAAATCCATTGAAAATTTTTGAAAATTTTGCAAAAAACCCTTATTGGGACTCATTCGCCATCCTAGGCGAATCAGTCCCAGTCTATATTTTTAACTATATGTTACAGCATCAGAAACCTCATTTCTATGCTTCCTAAGCCTTCTAGAATCATATACTATAAGTCTGGAAATTTTTGGAAATATTTGTTTTATGCATCTAGCTCAAAAACATCATTTTAGACTCCTCATTCTTAGATCTAAAAATGCTTACATTTCTAAAATTTGGCATCACATGGCTAAAAGTACTTTCCACTTTTTCTTACACAATATTTTTATTCATAAAATTTTGCACAAGTTTCGTAAAATTTCTTTTCATTCTTGCATATACCTTATTTACATTCTTAAAGCTTTGCATATATTGGTTAAAAATATTTTGCATCTTTGGCTATACATTGTTTATATTGTTGAAACATTGCATGAAATGGTTACAAATGCTTTTCATTTTTTTTCACACAATGTTTGTGTTTTACATCGTTAGACATGTTAAGAAACATTTCTTCCCCCCTCCCTATGAGAGTGTTTTTGTGAAAGAGACTACAACCTTGTACATTCCTAATGATCATATTTGTTCTTCTCCTACTATCTCTCCTATTGGAAAAGAATATATTTTGGTAGAAGAATCAATCAATGAGAGTTTTGAGAATCGTAGTTGTTTCTCTCCTTTTACCTCTCTTAGTGGACAAGCCAATGATGAGCACAACAACCCAACCATAAGTAATCATGACAATAACATTTGTCTTTCTCCTAGTATCTCTCATAGTTGTGAAGAAGATACCTTGATGTTAGACAACACAATCGATGAATTTCATGAGTATCTTAGTTGTCCCCCTTCACCTATGAAAACACTTATTGAGCAAGAAAATCCAACCATTGACCATTCCCCTACTTGCGATAAAGTCCTTTTAGAAGAACCAACCTTTGAATTTCAAGAATGTTTGGCTTGTAGTTCTCCTAAAAAATATCCTTCTAGGGAGAATATCATGGTGCTAGCAAAAGGAAACAATACTAATGTGTATTCCTTAGATCAAAAGATGATTATAGATTGCCCTCTATTAGAAGAACATCACACCAAGACTGCTGAGGTTATGAATATACAAGCATCCATTCAATACCCCATGGGACATCCTAAGAATCCTCTCATTCTCTACCCACCTTCACAAAAACAATACAATCAAAACCAACCTCAACTCATCCTTTATCCCCCATCATACAAACCTCCTACTCAACACCAACCTGGATTCACCCTCTACCCACCCTAGAACAATGTGTCACCGCAACTGAGTCATAATACCATTGCTCATATATACAACATTAGAAACAATATGTCACCACAACAACCAACCCCGACTTCTTTACCTTTTCCTAATTCTATACTACCTAGTGCCCCTCGATTAAGGGAGTGTGATCTTGTTGAACAACTTAAAAGAACTCACACAAAGATATCCCTTTGGGACCTTCTTCAGACTTCACCTACCTATCACACTATGCTTTAAACATCCTTACAACAGGTTCCTATCCCTTCTAATGCGCAACCAAATGACATAGCATCCATAATTCAAGGATTGAATGCTGGCATTTTTTTCTTCCAAAGTGAACTCCCCCCTTTGGACATGCAAAAACAAAATGAAGCTTTCCAAATAATATCTCAATATAATATGATAGGGATAAAGTGAACCCTTGTTGGCAATGGCTCTACTCTTAATGTGTGTAGTGTAAAACTCTTGGATAGGCTTTGTGTGAATAAATCAAAAATTCAACCCAATTCTCCATCTATTAAAGGCTTTGAAAATGTCTCAAAATAATCACTTGGTGTGATTAATTTTCCTATTACAGTTGGAGTGGCCACATTGGATACAAAAATTCATATTATGCCTCATGAACTTTAATATAATTTCCTTCTAGGCAGACCATGGATTCATGAAATGAATGTAGTCCCTTCCACTCTTCATTGAAAAATGAAATACATTCACAACAACAAAGTGTACACACTTGAAGCTAACCCTGATCCTAATAGTCATTTGCACATTGAGAAAAAAAAATGTGCATCATTTAAACACATTAACACCAACTACACAAGTGGAACCCATCCAAAAAAAAGACAAAAAACAACATATTGGACAAGTAACGAAGCTATTAGACGATGATTGGGGTTCCTTAGACTTCACACCAACATTCATGGGAGAATACAAGATCATACATAATGATTCTGAGAAGGGAAATGAAATAACAATGCAAAACTCATATGACCCTTCAAAAGCATCCACCTCAACCACTTTCAACCAAAACATAACTAGTTACACAACAACCTTTGATGAACACAAGAACAACCAACAACCCAATCCAACAACAATGAAAAATATTTATGGAAAAGGTTATGAACTTATGAAACAACTTGGATATAGTGGAAAAGGATGTGGTGCTAACGAACAAGGTATCTATAACCCTATCAATCCTGTCACACAACAAACAATTTATGGTCTTGGTTATTTTCCTTTGATAGAGGTTTCCAAGCCTTCACTCAACATCAACACTCTCACACAACATATTCCTAAATCAACCTTAATAGTCATACATCCTGAACTCATCGACACTAGTGGTCTTGAAAGTTCTTTCCAAAATATGAAACAAACAAAGAACTCTTCGCTTAATGTCAATGCCATCTCGCAAAACACTCATGAATTGAATTCGTTAGATTTTACACCCTCTTTAAAAGGAGAAAACAAAATCTCGCAATCTAAAGAATCTTTCCTAAGTATGACATCTTGTACTAAGCAAGAATTTGACGCAAACTACAAGACCACCTTCTACCATCGATCACAAGGGTATCTTTTCGAGACTCCTCCAAGATCACTTGATATCCCTTCATGAACTTGCAAGAAATTATATTACAAAACTTCCTTTTGTGCCTATCACAGATTCCATGGTCATTCTACTAATGAATGTAAGTCTTTGAGTCATAAAATCCACAATTTTAAGGAGTTTTGTCTTCTTCCTTATGTGGGGGCATCTAATCCCTCTAATTGATACTGATTTTCACTCTAGCATGCATCTCATCTATCATTTTGGCTCATCCTTGTCCTACACTAAGTGGGTGCAAGGGGTTCGATAACCTTGTGCTCATATGTCACCTGCTGTTGTCTCTTTTGGCTAGTTGTTAACCTTTCACAAACATATAAAAGAAAGCTTGGGATGTGGACAACATGCCTTAAGTTGGCTCGTATGTGACATAATACCTCTTTCATGACATAGCTTATTGGAAAAATATGACTTGGCATAGGGCTATCATGTCCTCTTCTTCTACTTTAAAGCAATTGCTCACAGTACTAGTGTTTGCAACCACTTTAAAGTGGGGGCATACATCCTCACTCACATTTCATTATGTGATTTTCTTTTTCTTGCGATTTCCTCTCTTGGAAATGTTAAGCACAATGTTTCCCAAGATGAGACATTGCACTTGTCCTCTCGTGGAAACAAGATGAGATCATTTGCACTTTTCCTCTCTGGGTGATCCCATAATAGTGGTTTACAATTTTTGGCCAAACTGGACACTTAAATTATTATTGTTAACTGAATCTTCACATTTGGGCACCTATAGCAGCTAAAATGTGAGGAATTTGAAGATGGTGCAAACTAGAGTCTCAATAATTTTGTCACGTAGATTCTAAAAATGTTTTTTTTTTTTTTTTTGGAATCAGATTGCACTTCTTTTTCCATCCCAGTGATTTTTAGAGTAACATTTTTTAAAAGTGGCCTTTTACATTATAGCGATATAACTTTCCATGAAGGACAAAATTCTAATTATTTCAAGTTTAGATAAATGTAACTCTGATATCTAGTGCTTCCACTTAGTTAGATAGTGTTTTATTGAATATTGTTTCCTTAATCAAGTTTCAAAGTCAGCGAATTATGAATTGAGACCTGTACGGCCAAATTATAGCGCTACTTTTGTATATGTCAAATTTTTTATTTTATTTTTTGTTGGATCAAGGACACAATATCTGGTGCATCATATTTTTAATTTTTATAATCTTCTATTTTCCACATGCTTGAAGAACAAAAGGAAATTCATTTTAATTGAAAAACTATTTTAATAAAACTTAAAAAAAACAAATACATATAAAGAAACAAAACATATTAAAATTATATTCATTGGATAGCTTGTTACGAGGAATACCATAATCATTTGAAATAAATTTTAAATGAATTCATTTGATCCCCAAAAGCCTAAATCAAAGTGATTTTTATCAACTTATTTGATAGGTGTGAAAGGAAAGCAACATTTATAGGTATAGTTTTAAAACTAGTGAGGTTTCTATCCAGGGGGTTTTGATCTAAGTGTTTGCAGGTAAAATTTCTTCAATAAATCCTTAAAGTGGAACACAAGGAGGCTTAATCAATATATTTTCCATAAAATATGATTTATTAAAATTAAATTCCTCTCGGGGAATTACGCAAACCACTATTATGACAGCACCGCTCTTGGAAACATTAGGCACAATGTTCCCCTAAGATGAGACATTGCACGAACTAAGCAAAATACCTTTGAACATTCCTTACACTATTTTCACATGTTTACAACAATTGTTATATGGCCACCTTGCATAATACAGCTTACATTCCTGTGGTACCATCCTCTTTGTCTATGAGTGTCAAGCATATGAAGTTTTTCTTACCTCATGGAGCTCGAAGTTCATTTTCATAGTGGCACCTTATCAAAGTTATTAGGAGGTATAACTTTGGTATGGTTGACTAGCAGGAAGCCCATTCCAGGGCATGACTTTCCCCATAGCCACCTGCTTGTGTGTGAGGGAATACCAATCATGGGCGTATGTTTCTCACCTTTCAGGCCTTCTCACCCTATGGACAACCAAAAGTTATTTGGCCCCGGAGTGAGTATACTTGGGCCTTCTCACTCGATGGACAACCATGAATTTTGTCACCCTAGAGTGAGTATGCATTTTCTTTATGAAAAAAAACCTAGACCTAATCCACAATGTTTTGTACAAACGGTTGAAGCTCGATCCACCTTTTTATTTTCGCTCTAGTTCTTTCCATTACATGATCATGTATCTTGCTTTGCTACAAATCATTCACCTTGTGTGTGTCCCTTTGTGCTTATGTTGGCTTGACTTTGGATCTTGGATCCTGGGGGATTGCATAGCCTCCTTTGATCTTTGTCATCTCCATTCGCATTGGTACAATTAGACCCTTCTTGAATGTCTACTTTAGTGTGAGTTTGAAGAAAGTTCATCCACTCACTAAAGTGGAGGCTAATTGTGTACATAGAAAAAGTACCCCTTTTTTCTTTCTTGATATGGAATAATTGATGATAAATTGGATTTAATGAGGCCTTGATTTGGTGTTGTGAGGTGTTTTTCACATCCACACTAGGTCTTGGGCCCTTGAAAACTAAATAAAATGCATTTATTGATGTCTTGTGAAGGTGTTGTAAAAGACTCACACTTCTATAGAGTTAATGAACCTTTTTTTCCCTTAATTCAATATTGTAAAATATATTTAATGGCATCCTCATGTTAATCTAGAAGGCTTGTGAATTAAATTAGATGTTAATGTGTTTTATATATTCGCATTGGATGTTGTGCCTTTCTAGGCTATGTGGACCCTATTTTCATGTTGTAAAGTGTATCTAATCACACTTTCACATTGAATTGTGTGTCCCTATCCCTAATTGACCTTTACATCATCATTAATAGGCCCCTATGACCCCATATTGTGCATCTTGAGGCATGATTTGATGAAATAACCAAGAAAGTCACCATATAAACTTGAATTTCTTACTTATTGGAATTATAGCAAGCAGAATGCCCCCTATGGGACCCGTTCACCATTAAGGGAAAATCAATCCCATCCAAGTGGGGCCCATCCACCCTTGATGGTGAATGAGTCCCATTTGAGCCATTTTCGGGGTTTGAGAGGAAAAAGTTGGATTTTAAGTTTTATTTTCCTCTATGTCCACCTTAGGGATCCAATTAATGGGAAAATAAGGTGAATTTCCTATAAATACAAGTCTCTAAACCCTAATTCAGAAGAATCTCAACCAATCTCATTACTCATCCATCATTCTTCCATTTCAAGTCAAGGAAGCTAGAGTTTTAGCATTCCAAGTCATTCAAGATCATTTTTTAAACATTCAAGAGCAGAATCTTCATCTTTTGTTGTAGAAATTCAAGATCAAACATCATGGAAAGTTATTAACTCCATTATTGCATGCTTCAAATTACGTTCTTTCTTCATTTGGTTTAATTACCTTAAAAGGGGTTTGACCAAGGCAAACCCCCATGCCCTACTATTCAACATTTCTCCTTCTCTTCTTGTGTGTGTGTAGATTTAGGTATCTTGAAGGCCTAGAAATCATTAAAGATCAATTTGAAAAGTTTTTGAAGACATCTCCTTGTTGACCAAGGAAAAATATCAACAAAAAGTCACTTTCAGGTCCGAAAATTAGACTTTCAGAGGCGGACACCTATCAGGAACCGAAGTGTAGAACGAGGGCTTCAGTTTCCACTTTTGGATTTTCAAAAATTCCAAAGTGGACTAATTTTTCATTAGTGATGAATGAGTCCCACTGCCAGGCCTAAAAAGGTTTTTTGCAGTTTTGGATACCCATTTGTTTTAAATGAGCTCCGGAACAATTTCCCAGATCTAAGACTAATTGTCCAGAATGGTGAATGAGTCCCAACAGGTAAAATTTTTAGCATCAGTAGCATTTTAGAAGTCATCCCCAGTCTCCAGCAAGATATCACGTGCAAACATTCAATTTCATTCATTTTTGTTACAATTTACATTCATTTCTAGGTGCTTTTGCATATCACAATGTGTTTTCCAACATCTTGCATTTCTTTAGTTTCCATTTAATAATCAACATCTTTCCTTAGTTTTCTTCACTTAGATCATCTCATTTAGACACATTGCATCCATTTTACATTAATCTTGAATGAGGACATTGCCAATTTTGGCCCATCTCTCTCCTTTTATGTGAAAAACCCTAGAAGTGTTAGAGAGCATTAGGGTGCCAAAATATTTGTCTCCAGTACTATAATAGAAGAAGGCTTAGTTTCTCAAAAAATGACACTTCCATTATGTATTACCTTTTTTGTAATAGGATCCCAAAGCTTGTATCCTTTCACACCATAACAATATCGGATAAAGATACATTTCACAACCTTGTTCTCCAACTTTGTTTGCTTCTCCTTTAGCACATGTGCATATGCCTCAGGACCAAAAACTCTAAGATTTATTAATGAAGTTTTGTGATCAAACCATGCTTCTATAGGAATCTTATCAACAAGAGTTGATCTAGGAGACCTGTTAATCAATTAACAGGTAGTAGCTATAGCTTCAACCCAAAACCTTTGTTCTAGACCAACACCACTCAACATACTCCTATCCTTCTCCATCAGTGTCATGTTCATTCTTTCTACAACTCCATTCTATTGTGGGGAATACATAGTTGTATTCTATCTATGAATACCAAAATATTTACATAATCTATCAAAAATCGTGAAAAATTCGCCATCATTATGAATCTCAAACACTTTATTTCTTTCCATTACGCAGCTCAACCATTGCTAGGCTATTTAAATCAACTAAACACAAAATTATAGAAAATACCCATGATATACTAATCTCAACAATAAACATAATATATGGATTTACCAATAAAGGAGGAACATCTAGAGGACCAAACGTAATAGGAATCATAAGATCAATACACCACAAGGGTTATGAGCTTCGAGTAAACTTTGAATATGATTTTGTTCTCCACAAGCCAATGCTCATAAATCCCGAATTCAAGATTACAATCAGACAACCCTTCAATAAGTTTTTCATTTTTCAAGGTCCTTGGACCCTTTTCTCCAATATGGCCAAGTCTCTGGTGCCATAACATAGTTTTCTTTGCAAGAAACTTTGATTTAGAAGAAAGAGAACCCTTGGGTACCCCAAAGCCATGACCATTTGCTGAAGGTGAAACCTTCATATTCCATGAACTTGCTCCCACATGAAGTACTGGCCACTTCAGCTTGTGCATGCATCAAACAATACATTGTACCATGTTGACTTTCCTTGTCCACTAGCACCTCCTAACCATCTTGCATCTACATCAAAATACACGCACACCCATATATTGGTTTTGCTAACAAATAACAAATTGCGTGCTAAACCAGATATGCAACACCATTAATCCTTTTATTCTACCATCAAGAAACTGATTTTAACTTTACCACGACAACAATGTCACAAAATGTGAATCATCCCTTTGAAGTACACCTTACCTCCATCAAATTCTTCATATTCAGAAAACCAATCTCTATTAAATTTCATATGGAAAGATGCACCTGGGTCAATTGACCATGCATCATTACGTACATGAGTTGCCAAAGCTACAATGAATGTGTCACCATCTCCCTTCTCAGACTGAGAATCAAAATCAAATTTCTTCTTTTTCTTCTTCTTTTCTTCTTTGTAGTACTTACGAACATGACTAGGATTACCACAAATCCAACAAATAAATTTTTACTTTCCAGGAGACTTAGATCTTCCCCTATACTTGGATTTGTCACGCTACTCATTCTTCTTGCATTTTTCCTTAGATCTTCCATGGACATTCAAGGCCTCCTTGACACTAATGGATACCTTCCTCCTCATTTCTTCAAAAAGAAAATAACCCACCACATCTTCAGTCTTCAATATAACAGAAGTACTCCCAATAGCCATAACAAGAGAATCCCACGAATCAAGAAAAGAACAAAGGAAGATCTAACATTTCTCTTCCTCATCCATTTTGACACCAACTAATGCCAACTAAGCCACCAACATATTGAATGCTTCTAGGTGGTCTATGATTCATCCACCCTCTTCCATTCTCAAGGAATAGAATTTCTTCCTCAAGAAAATATTTTTCACTAAATATTTGGCTTGATACATCTCACCAAGCTTCTTCCATAGTTTATCTACAGAGGTCTCTTCATGG
Source organism: Sequoia sempervirens (assembly GCA_007258455.2). Classification (NCBI taxonomy): domain Eukaryota; kingdom Viridiplantae; phylum Streptophyta; class Pinopsida; order Cupressales; family Cupressaceae; genus Sequoia; species Sequoia sempervirens. The sequence goes on from VDFB02366500.1 coordinate 23,559, forward strand.
ACATTGATTAAAAAAAAGTTTGTCAAGCACAATCTGATTAGACCCTTGGCTTTACGGTCTATAATATCATATTGAGTAGCCTAAGTGGGATTTGTAGGCCTTGAAACATTCTCATCAATAACATCCCACAAATCTTGATCTATTAGTAGATCATCCATCTTTAGCTTCCACATTTCAAAATTATTTCTAGAAAACTTATCCACCTCTATTCTCCCTGATGTACTTACCATCTAAAAATTCCTGCAACAAGATCACAAAGTGTCTTTTGCACAAGATCCCACTCAAAACTAGATTAGTCCAAAAAACCCAACAACCCACAACTTAAAAACCAAAGGTTATCAAGCTCTAATACCACTTGTAAGGAAACTAAGGTAGAAAAACAACTTCCTACACTAACCGTGAGAGGATAAACATGCAAAAAAATTACAGATCTTTAGCAATTTCATAAACTTAAACAAAAATAAAGATAAATACCATTCAAACCATGAAATAGTGATTTACGTGGGGAAAACCATTTTGGAAGAAAAACTCCACACTCCAAAAGCCACCCAATATATTATTTAGTAAATAAAAAAGAATTGCAATATACTTGTAGAGCAAGCTTCTCACATGAGTATTACTATAGAGAGGCCTAGATACCATAGGACTACTAACTGACTATCCAACTTTATATTTTGTCACCTTCTACCACTCTCTTTATATCACACATTCTTTAGGTCCACCTAATTATCCCATGTGTAGTACCAATCGTTCAACCAATGAGAAACCTAATTTTGACATGCAAATACATCATTATCAACAAATATAGTTCAATCCAATGAATCTATGCCATGTGTCAACACATCACTCATCAAACGTTGACCATCTTACCATTTGGGTCCCACACTACCACATAATTCACAACAAGGATGTAAATTGCACGATCTTCCCATCAATAATTTCCATCTGCATATAAAGGTCACCATCTATCCTTATCAGCCTATCAGGTCCCACCATACCTCCATCACATATCACCAAGTCACAAGAAATGCAAACTTCAGAACCTCATGTCAGAGGTTATGAAATTCTAAGAACCTGCAATCCACCGACAACACAGGAAACGCCAAGTTGCTAAGTTATGAAACTTTAGAACCCCGTGACTTAGGTTACAAAAACTTGGAACCCCATGACAACAAAGAGATCACTAAGTCAGGAGGTTATGAAACTTCAGAACCCTGCGACATAGGTTAAGGAAACTTAGAATCCCATGAATTGAATAATAAAATCATCTCATTGCAAGGTTGAGACACAATTTCCCAACAAACAACACAATCCCTACCATGACTAGTTATACTCAAGCTTTGGGGTATACACAAATCCAAGGTGGAACTTCAACTCCTCCTTCTACAATACCCATTTCCATTCCTACATACACTAGTACTCAAATTACCACAACCATGATTCAACCTACTAGCAATGTCAACACTTAGGTATTTCCATAGGGAATCCTTCTAGCTTTGTGCATTCAAATACAATATCTCCTCAACCATCCTCCCTCACAAATTTACAATTCACTTTCCCTCCGCATACATACACCACTCCACCTTACTCCCCTCCACCTTACAATAAAAATGATGTCGTCATTAAAAAACTTATGCAAAACATGTCATCCCTTCAACAAAAAATCACAACCATAAATAAAAACAATAATGGTCAACCTTCACAATACATCAAAACCAACCCATGATCCTGAGATATATTGAGAACACGAATGCCACAAGGTAGAGAAGTTCCTAGATTTGAGAAATATGGTGGGAGAGGAGATCCTGTTAGCCATGTTTCCACTTATACAATCCTATGTAGTGATTCCATCTTCGAAGATAATCTCTTGGCTAAATTATTCCCTAGATCCTTGAAGGACACTAATTTAGAGTGGTTTTATTCCTTGCTAAATAACTCTATTGTTTCATTCAATGAGCTTGTTGATTCCTTTTACAACCACTTCCACATTCACATGGGTCCCAAGATGACCTAAGCTGATTTAGTGACATGCAAGAAAAAAAGATGATGATAAAGTGGTCCTAATTTCATAGCGAGATATCAAATGCTTTATTCACAAATAAATAATAAGATTCTTGATGTCGACCTTCAATGAATGTTTATTTCCAATTTACACAGCAAACTCCAAACCAAACTTGAGAGGTTGAAATTCCCATCCTTCACACAATTATGTACAACCCTTCGTGATTATCAAAATTTGGCTTATGGTCATGATGTGAAATTTCCTCCTAATCATCTTGAAAAGTTTGAATCCGCACCTCAAAATAGCTACCAACCTTTCAAGAAATAGAATAGGGGCTTTTTACAACTTAATTCCCCTCAACCAAATCAACAAGTTGATAACCAAGTGGCTATCATAAAGATGACAGATTCATATGCCTTTACGGATAGGAATAGAAAATTTACCTCTTTACCCAATACTCTTCACAATAACATGCTACAACTCATAGAAAATAATATGCTTTCCCTACCTCCTGTCAAAGCTCTTTATCCTAATAAACCATTTCTCACATACTTTAGACCAAATTCTTATTCTCATTATCATTGAAAAAATGGACATGATAGGGAGTATTGTAAGTGTCTTAAACATCTTGTGCAAGACCTCATTGATTCTAATCATCTTCTAATTGGAGGTGTGAACAATCAGGGTAATAAGTATATAGCTCCTCCTAGCCAAAACTTACAAATATTTACAAATCCCATGCCAAAACATACCATTTCATTTTTCAAAGCTAGTGAAATAAAGAATGATGTGATGAATGTTGATACAGATGATGAAAACATAAAAGATGAAAATGTGAATGAACAAGTTGAATTCATAGCATTTATTGAAGCTAAACCTCGTAAGGGCTCAACCAAGATACCTCTTGATATTGCTTTCTCACAAAAAGACATACTTAAACATGCACCTGATGGTCCTCTTCCAACATTTTTTATGTTTCATGGTGTGATTTTATTTTTCCTTGTGATGTGTCCTTTTCTTGGTGGTGTCATTGGGTGTGATTTCCTCCAAGAGTGCAATATTTCTTAGTGTATGACTTTCTCTTAGGGCTTGATGCAATGTGAATTATCCCCTAAGTGTCAATATATTACTCTTAATTTGTCCTCTCTTGTAGAGATTAGGAACGATGTTCCCTAAGAAGACCTTACACGAATGAAGAAAAATCCCTTTGAAAAAAAACCTTTACTAGAATTATTGTTCATAAGTGTTTGGCATAACACAACTTGCTAACCTTGTGAAGCTCAAAACCTTAATTCAAGGCCACCTAGCATAACACACCTTGCTTTCCTGTAGAGCCTTTCCATGTGCATTGGTTCTTAGCATAACACAACTTTTTAAGCACGAAACAGGAATGTGAGTGGCGCCCTATCAAAGTTATCAGAGGGATAGCTTTGGTATGATAAGTATAGTGAGAGCTGACACACATGAATGAATTTCTCACTAAACCACCTTCTTGGAGAGATACTCACCTAGTAGATGGCTTGAGGTTCCACTACCCCAGAGTGAGCGTAAAACCAATAGTCTAGGTATGTTCCACATCGCGTAGAACCATTTAGGCTTGATCTTCTTGGTCTTTGATAGTGTATGATTGTGTATCTTTTCATTGATGCATACATAATGTCTACTTTAGCGTGAGTTTTACATGGGGTCATATTCTCACTAAAGTGGGGGCTAAATGTAGTGTCAAAAAAAGTTTCCCTTTTTCACACTTAATTTGGGAATAATTAATAATAAAATGAGCCTAATTATGCCTTGATTTAGTGTTGTAATGTATTTTAAACATTCACATTAATTTTAGGGCCCTTTTTAATAAAATGGACTTAATGGTGACTTACTTAGGGTGTTGTAAAGTGTATCTTTACACTTTCACACCAATCTAGGGCTTTATTAATTAATTGTGGATTATGAGGGATAAAACCTGAAACTCTTAAATGATATTACACAACACTTAATTTTACAAGGTTTGTGTCCTAGGTTAGTGACCTAGGACCCATTCACTAGGACCCTATTTTCACATGAAATTGCACATTGTCTGAAGTGTGTCCTAGTTTGGTGTGATAGGACTCATTCTCCATCTAGGGAATGGGTACTCACTTAACCCTAGGAACCCCCTTGGAATATATTTTTGGTAGTATTTTAATGATTTGAAATCCTAGATCTGATGTCAACTTGTGTTGTTTGAATTTTAGGAAATAAGAATAAGATAAGTATAAATATAAGCTATTCCACATAGTTTCATCTAAGCAATCCTAGCAATTTTGACTCAAGCATCCTAATATATCACACGATCATTGATAGAGCATCCAAGAGAATTTCTAAGGCATTCAAAGGCAGATTTATTGAAGTTTATTGCAGCAATCCAGATATCAATCATCATGTCAAAGTCATGCATGTTGTTGAGCTAATGTGATGATGTAGCATTGGTGATCAAGTTCAGTTGTTCAAAGCCATTATCTTATGTCAAGCTTATGATTAAGATCCACACTCATTAAGGTCATTTCATGCTAAGTTTCAGATTTGCAATCCAAAGTTTCAACAAGGTTTGGTGAGTTGTTACATTACATGTTCATTCATCATTCCTTTATGCATTGCTTCATTTCAAGGTTTAATTACAAAAATAGGGTTAGACCAAGGCAAACCCCTATTCTCTAACAAAACAACATTTTTCTTCTCCTTCAATGTGTGATTGCAGGTTTTAGGTTGAAGATCTATTGGAAAGCAAAAGTTGTCAAAGTTGCAAAGTTATCAAAGTTGTCAAAGTTGTCAAAGTTGTCAAAGTTGTCACCTTCCTTGCAAGATCACGAAAACTAATCTACAAAATGTATTTTTGAGTTACTAAAAGTCTTCAAATAGGATCTGGGAGTGCAGAAATTGAAGAATAGAACCCAGAAAAAAAAATTCTAGAACCCTAGTGAGGACCCATTCTCCACTAGGCAAATGAGTCCTCAATGAGGCCCAAAAATGCAATTTTTTCAACAGGTACACAACATTTAACCCTCTTAAAACCTACCTTTTGATTGCTATATCAGTTAAGTTTTATTTCTAATATTCATTTATGCATTATACCCCTCATAATTGAGTGAAACACAGAAAAATTAGGTGCATCATTTTGTTAATCCAATTTGGTGTGCACCTATTTTTCTTTTTTTCTTTTTTTTTTAAAAGTGGAGTTTAAGGGGTTCAAATAGGGGGATCACATAAAGTGCACTTATTTTTTGTCAAAAAAGAACATAGTTCCTAGTGTGCTCCAGGCTGAAGATGTTAACTTTTATGTAGTATTTAATAAATCACTTTAGTGATAATTTAACTAATACCATGTAGTTTATGCTCATTTTTTTTGCTAATTTTTTAATTGGTATATGATTTTTTACTAATTTTCAAAGTGGAAACATTATGGAAAAATTAAAAAATTAAGCATGTCATCCCCAAATTTTTTGAAACTAATTGAAAATCATTTTTCTAAAGTGTATAGAATAGAGCCTAGTTTGTAAAGATATAATTTATTTTAAATTTCATTGAATGGGTAAAAAATGAAACTAAAAATACCCTACATAGGTTTTTGAAAAAAAATGGAGACACTAGCAAAAGAAATTAAAGATCAAAACCTTAACATATTTGAAATATAGAAAAAAAAAACATGGTTAGAAAGCTAAGAGATAACTCAATGTTATTGTGGTATTTTTTAACTTGACTTTGAAAGACATGAAAACCTAATAGAGAGCACACTCAAGATTGTGTCACTTTATTGAAATATGCAAAAAACATGTCTTTGGGAATTGACATGTAAATCCAACCATTTGGGTTGGATGTTGAAGGAAAATCCAACGCTAAGGGATAGAAATACCCAAATCAGATAAAACATGAGCACATTCTAATATGTTCATACTTTTGTGAAGAAAAAATAAACCTATCTCTTCATCTATTTCTCCAAGTATCTCGCTTTATCCATATATTTACCTACCTCTATCTCCCTAATTCTTTATCTATATCCCTATCCCTCTATATCTATCTATATCTCTCCCTCTCCATCCTCTCTCTACCTCTATATTCTTATCCCTTTCTATATCTCTATACCTCCATTTCTCTATATTTCTTCCTCTCTCCCTCTCCCTCTAAATTAATCTCTCTCTCCCTTTCTCCCCTTCCCTTCCTCCCTCTCTATCTCTACTTCTCTCTCTCTCTTTCGATATTTCCCTATCTCTCCCCCATTCTCTTCCTCCCTCTCTCTCTCTCCCTCTCCATATCTATAAATATCTATCTCTATTTATCTCTATATCACCCTTTCTCTCTCCATATCCTTCTCTATCACTTATATCTCTCCCTCTATATACATTATTATCTCTCTCTATCCATATATTTCTACCTCTGTCTCCCCTACATCTATATATCTCTCCATATCCTCTTTTATCTCTCAATATATCCCTCTCTCTCTCTAGACATATCTCTCTACCTCTCTTTCTCTCCACCCCTTTCTCTCTTCCTATATTTCCCTATCCCCCTCATTCCTCTCCCTCTCTCTCTCCCTATCTCCCTCTCCATACCTATTTATCTATCTCTACTTATCTATATCTCACCCTTTCTCTCTCCCTATCCCTCTCTATAACTTATATCTCTCCCTCTATGTATATTATTCTCTCTCTTTATCTATCCATATCTTTATACATATACCTCCCTATGTCTATCCATATCTACCTCTCCTTCCCTCGCTCATTCCTTCTCTACTTCTCTCTATCTCACCTCTCTCTCTCTCCATCTCTATTTATCTATCCATACTTCTCTATATCTCACCTCTCTCTCCCCCTCTTCCTTTCCCTCTAAATATATCTATATATCTCTCCCTCTCTCCCCATCCCCCTCTCTCTCCATCTTTGGACCTATCTCTCTACCAATATCTCCCCCTCCCCATCCCTTCCTCTCTCTCTATCTCCCCCTCTCTCTTCCCATATTTCCCTCTCTCTCTCTCTCTCTCTCTCTCTCTCTCTCTCTCTCTCTCTCTCTCTCTCTCTCTCTCTCTCTCTCTCTCTCTCTCTCTCTCTCTCCCTCTCTCTCTCTCTACTTTTCTATCTCTACTTATCTCTATTTCACCCTTTCTCTCTCCCTAGCTATCTCTATCACTTATATCTATCCCTCTCTATTCATTATGCTCTCTCTCTATCCATGTATTTCTAGCTTTATCTCCTTGTCTCCATATCTCTCCCTATCCCTCTCTATCTCACCTCTCTCAAATATCTATCCCTCTTGATATATCTCTATATCTCTCCTTCTCCCCCTCCCTATCTATCTCCATCCTCTCTATATCTCCCTCCCTACCTATCTCTCTCCCTTTCTCTACCTCTATCTCTTTATCTCCCCCATCCTTTCCTTCTTCCCTCGCTATCCCCCCTTGCTATCTCTACCTCTATATTGCTCTCTTCACATGCATCTCTCTATCTCTCTCTCTCTATCTACCACTATCACTCTCTCTCCCCCCCCCCTTTGTCTCTATCTCTCTATCTACCATTATCACTCTCTCTACCTCTCCCTCTCTCTTCATCCCCTCTCTCCCTCCCCCTCCCTCCCCCTCTAACTATCGCCATCTCTTCGTATTGGAATACTCAAAGTAGGTTATAGTATGAGTGCATTTATCAAAATTCCAAAAAAAACATAAAAAGGCATGTGGATACCATGCTTCAAGACCTACATGCTCTATTTTTCTTTGCAATTTGTGCTTTATCCGACATAGAACCACATTTTTATGGTGTTTACAAAATATCAATCATTGTTTAACAATTCCACCAAATGTTTTTGTTTTATCAATGTAGAAGAACTAAATTACAAATTTTTAGATTGAATTTGATATTATGAACTAATATTTTCATGTTTTAAATATTTTCAATGATAATATCATTTTTTTGTTTGAATTTGACAATATAGAATAATTTTCTTCAAATTTAGTACTAATTATCCTTTAACTCTTTTATACCCACTAAACAACATAACTCTATTATACCTACATACAAACAAAATGTCATTATATAGAATATTACTAGAACCTTATTTTACTTGTATTTAGCAATAAACATCTCCTTAATTTTCTCATCTCCTCTTCAAGTATGATATATGCTAAATATGTATATATCCTTATATCAAATATGGGGCCTTTATAAATCATTAATTTAAATCATGTATCTGCATTCTTATTTTCCTTCATGCGCAAAAGCTCTTCAATACTCACTATCCTTGTATATAGTACCTCACATTAAGCATCCTACTCAATTTTTCTTGCTACAATTATTTTAAACAATTTTTTGACTAAATAAAAAACACTTACAACATCAATCATGATGTATTTTGATAAATTTACTTATATCTATAGTGTCAAAAATTATCTCCTTTAACAATTTCACATTTATGTTTTTCCCCCTTAATTCATTGGACCTAATTAAGCTCCTAATTTCCTAAAACATGCATTCCAAAGCCTTTTTTTACCATTTTCCAAAGGATTGCAAGCATTCAACAAATGTAGTGAATTAATGTTTTGATCCTGACACTAAATGTCTTGGCAGATAGGGCCAAGACCCACATGCCCATGGGAATATGGATCCCCCTATCTTATCGGGGAAAAATTTGTAATATATTGTTGGTGGTATTTTAACATTTAGAATTCAAATTTTAAGTGTTGGATTTCAAAATCTAATTTTTGGGAAATTATCATAATTGCATATAAATACCTAGTCATTTCACCATTTGAAATCTAAGTGAAAGAATCTAGCAAGAGGTGAGCATTGAGAGCATTCAAGAGAAAGTCAAGAGCAAAATTTTAGTGATTTATTACAGAAATTCAAGATCCAACCATCATGTCAAAGTGTATGTGAGTTCATGTTATCATTCTATCATTGTTTTGAGAAGGCTAACCCATTTTTTAGGTCTCCAAAGCATAAATATGAAAGAAAAATGCAAATCCTTAAGTGATGTGCATGATTTTAGTCCTTCATGGAAGCCATTGAAGGGTGGTGAGTTGAAACACTTTGTGATTTCATCATTCCTTCCATTCAATTATCATTCCTATCATGGGCATTTCCATTATGGAAGTGGAAACACTTACATAGGGTTTTACTGAGGCAAGCCCCTAAAATGGACCAAAATTTTCTCTTTGTGAATATGAAAATCTCAAGTTGAAGAGGATTGAAGGAATACTAAAGAAAAAGTGCTCATTATTTCATTCAAATCCCTACATCTTATCAAAAAACAAAAATTAGCTTATAGAATTGTTTGACAACATTCTAACAACATTGGAAGCAAAAATGGAACTCTTAGACCTAACACCAGAGGACCCCAAAAATTGAGCAAGACACCCCTACAGGGACTTAGATGCCCCTTGGTGACTATGTCCTTCTACAGTGGTTGAAACAAGCTTTTTTGGGTTGGTACATATCTCTATGCACCTCCTAGATCTACCTGTAAATTACTGTTTCCATCTGTCAATTGTTGAGATCTGCATTTTACATATTAGGTCATATATCTTAATTAGGTTAATCACTCCAAATCATTTCCAAACTATTATCATCCTTAATTAGATGTAGATCCAAGTCTAATTGGCTCACCTTCATGGTTGAAAGTCAATATAATCATCTTGTTGATCTACATCTCAATGAAACCCTAGGAAAAGTCCTTGTATCCTATGCTTCTAAGCAATTAGGACCTAGGATCACTTTTTTCCTTTGCTTCATTTTAGTGAACTTGGCCTGTTAACATCATAAACCTTCTAAAAATTGCATTCAATCATCCTAGATCTAGGTTTTGCATTACATTGTTTTACATCTTTTATTTAGGGTTTCATATTGGCATCATAAAAATTCATAAAAATATAGAAATATTGCATCATAGCTTGTATTAGGATTTCTTTTAGTAATTTTAGATCAAATAGATTCATTCAAAATTGCAAGGGGAGAGTCATCTTGGGGTCTTGTGCACTCCCCCTAGATCCTTATTCATCCTATCTTCTCAACATTTGGAAAATTGAACCCCTCTTGAAATATATTTCTCTACTTTAGTGTGAGTCTAAGCATAGGTTCATACTCTCACAAAAGTAGGGGATAAATGTAGTGTCAAAAATTGTTACATTTAACAATTTCACAATATGTTTTTCTCCCCCTTAATTTATCGAACCTAATGAAGCTCCTAATTTCCTAAATTATGCATTCCAAAGCCTATTTTTACTATTTTCCAAAGGATTGCAAGCATTGAAAAAATGTAGGAAATTAATGTTTGATCTCCACACTAAATTTCTTGGAAGATAAGGCCAAGACCCATATTCCCATGGGCATACAAGTCCCCCTATCTTCCCGATAACCAATTTTTAATATGTTGTCAGCAACATTTAACATTCAAAATTCAAATTTTAAGTGCCAACTTTTGGAATCTAATTTTTAGGAAATTAGCACAATTTCATATAAATACCTAGTTATTTCACCATTTGAAATCTAAGTGAGAGAATCTAGCAAGAGGTGAACATTGAGAGCATTCAAGAGCAAGTAAAGAGTAGCATTTTAGTGATTTATTGTAGAAATTCAAGATCCAAGAATCATGTCAAAGTGTATGTGAGTTCATTTTATCATTCTATCATTGTTTTGTGAAGGCTAACCCATTTTGTAAGTCTCCAAATAATTCAATCATTCAAGAAATAAAGATCCAAATCCTTGAAGTGATGTGTATGTCTTCAGTCCTTCAAGTAATAAATTGAAGGGTGGTGAGTTGTAGCACTTTGTGATTTCATCATTCCTTCCTTTCAATTATCATTCCTATCATTGGCATTGCCATTGTAAAAGTGGAAACATTTACACGGGGTTTGACTAAGTCAAGCCTCTAAAATGGCCCAACATTTCCTCTCTTTGTGAATGTGCAATCTCAAGATGAAGAGGATTGAAGGAATCTTGAAGATAAATTGTTCATTGTTGCATTCAAAGCTCTACATCTTGTCAACAAATGGAAACTCACTTATATAATTATCCAATAATGTTCTGACAACTTTGCAAGTGGAAATAGAAGTCTTAGGCCTATCACCATAGGACCCCAAAAGCTGAGTAGGTCACCCCTACAAGGACTTAGATGCTCCTTGGTGACTATGTCCTACGGTGGCTAAAACAAGCTTTTCTATGTTGGTACATATCACTCTACACTTCCCAGATCCACCTACAAATTACTTCTTTCATCTGTCAATTGTTAGGATCTTGAATTTTACATATAAGTTAATATAACTTAATTAGTTAATCATTCCAAATCATTTTTGATCTATTCCTGTCTTCAATTAGATGTAGATCTAAGTCTGATTGACTCACCTTCATGGTTTAAAGTTAATCTAATCATCTTGTTGATCTACATCTCAATGAAACCCTGGGAAAAGTCATTGTATCCTATGGTTCTAAGCACTTAGAACCTAGGATCAATTTTTTCCTTTATTTCATTTTAGTGAACTTGACATATTAACATCATAAACCTTCTAAAAATTGCATTCAATAATCCTAGATCTAGGTTTTGCATTGTGTTGTTTTGCATCATTTATTTAGGGTTTCATATTGGCATCATAAAAAAGTCACAAAAATCCAAAAATATTGCATCATAGCTTGTATTAGGCTTTCTTTTAGTCATTTTAGATTAGATATTCATTCAAAATTGCATTCATTTTTGTTCACACATTGAGAAATTTTGGAAAAATAGTTATTGCCAAAATTGTTTGCAAATAGAAACAAAAACCCTAAACAACAACTTAAAAAATTAGTTTTCCAGTTTTCAAACCTTCGGCCAAGGACTCGGATGACCCTAGGTGACCCTGTCCTTGTACAAATGCATCAACTATTTTTTTCACAATTGTTTGTCTATATCTGCTCATTCAAAAGGTACTTGTAGATCTTTGTTTTGGAAGCAATAATTTCATGTTTTTAGGCATATTGCATATAGTTCATAAAGGTGAAAGAAAGTGCATTGTTTGTGTTTCAAAATTGTGTCAAAATCTTCATTTCTAGGCCTTTACATTTTGAGAATCAGTATATTATTACATTTCAGATCTCAAATTTGCATTCATAACTTGTTCAAAAATCTTCAACATTCTTGCATACTTGTATTTTGCATCAAATTGGCATAAATTACGAAAATTCTAGGAAATCATTTGTTGTTACAACTTTTTGCAAGTGGAATATGAATCTTTAAATAGTTTAATACATAGTCAAATTTTGAATTTCCAAAACCCTTAACCAGGACTCAGACACCCTTGGGTGACTCTATCTTGTTATATGGGCATAGGTTAACTTTCTATGATAGAATATTCTCAGGAGCCTCTATCAAAAAAAAAATCTAGCTATTCTTCACTCGCAGATTAACAACCTCATTGAAAAATTTCTTTATGGATGTCCTTGAAATCTTTGGTTGATGTTTCAAGCTATGTGTTTGGTGTTGATCCTAGTTTTGATAATGACATTCATGACACACCATCTCCTATTATATGTCTTTTTTATATCCTAGGACAAGACGAAGAGAGCATGCATGAGTTCATAAAAAGTTCCTTATTTTAACCTTGAGAATAATGCAACCTTTTATCCCTCAATGTAATGGCCTATTACCCCATACCAATACCATACTACCATGCCACCACTTGAAGCGTTCACATTGTTACATCTCAAAACTGAATCACAAGGCATTCCCCAAACAATATGCATGGAGATACCTACCAATAACAACCTTATGTAAGGCACATCAACTAATTCCCCATCATATGGGCATAAGGTCACAAACACACCCATTGAGTTGGAGAAGACATAAAAAAGGCTTTAGGATCTTGAGAAAGCAAGGGTGTGACCTTAAGAATGAGCATGAAATCCATCCTCTCTTGGAGTGAACACCATTAGAAGATACCAAAGGACTAGGTTACCAAGATCCTCCACTTTCACAATAAACATCTAAGCCACCAACCAAGAAATACAAACGTAAAAAGTTACCCTTTCTACATCCTATAACCAGGACTAGAAAACCTTAGACACACTTCTCAACCTAGGACTTATTACATTACCACCTATCCTTGATCGAGAAGATAAGAAAGGTAAGGGTACAAACATGTCTTATTGTGAATATCATAGAACACTTGGACATCTTATGGATGAATGTCATGCCTTAAAGAAGAAATTAAGAGAATTTGGTCCTTATGGGGATCAACTTGAAGATGTAATTTAGATTAACATTAATTTGTTGTTCTCCTTTCCATGTGGTATTTGTAGTATCATAACATATTCACTACCATTCATGGAGGTTTAAATGTAGCTTTATGCAATCATCTTTTTCTTGCAAGGAGCACCATATTGGGCTCACCTTTGTCCCTGTAATTTGGGGACAAGGGGTTAGTTATCCATCTCCTAGGAGTATTCCTTCTACTAAGGGATTCCTTCATATCTCCTTAAAATGTTAGTGTAGAAAATACACTAACATTTTAAGGGGAGGCATATAGTTCCCCACTCATTATTTGCATAGGAAACCATCCCTTCTTAGTGACAATAGCATACATCTCCTAAGAAGTGTGACCTTATCAACCAAAGTGTGGTCTGCTTAATCCATGTGACATGTCACCTTCATATTAATTGTAGTCCATATTTGATGCAAATATTGAGATTATTTAAATATTGCATTTAAATAATTTATTTTGGTAGTAGGTCACAAAATGCAAAAGGGAAAGCATTTTTATTTTATTTTTAAAAAGTCATATCAAAGTTTTATTTGAATAAAGGAGAATGGCTTAGTTTTATACACTTAAGTTTCCATGCCTAAAGGAGGATAAAAATCCATTGAAAATAAATACTTCAATTTGCATGAAAATTAAAAGTAGGGAACTCTAAATCTAGGCACCAATATAGAGAAAATGCAAAGGACATCTGAAGAAAACTCTATGTTGTAGAAGGGCACTAGTCTTTTGTTTTTGCTAGAAGTGAAGAAGGTAAGTTGCATTGTGGTGATTGAGGAATCTATATAAGAGTCTTCTAAGCATGAAATAAGGGGAGAAATCATTGATACTGTCAGACCTGAAGAGTTTCATGCAGTTAACCCACGTATTTCCAAGTTTCATAGCTTGCATGTTGCCTCATCTTGATAGGTGCATCAAATAACTCCCAAGTCCCTACATTTTAACTTTTCATATTTGTATTAAGACTTGGGTATAGTTTGAGTTATTAGCATATGTGTTTTCTTTAGTATTTTATTTGAAAGGATGAAACCTATATATCGCGAGTAGCAAGCCTTTGTGAGGGATCTGTAAAAGGAAAAAGCTAGAAAGGAGAGAGAAACTTAGGTATAACAAGGGGATTCATTGTGTATCTTACTTGAAATATTTGAGAGGAAAGTTAATGAAGAGGTAATGATGAAATATTTGAAGGGTTGATAGATAAATCCAACTATTCAAGGGTAGCCATTAAGTCTAGAGGATGAAGCAAATCAATTTCATATGCCAAAGATTGCCATTTGAAAAAGAGCATAATACAAGCATTTTTTGCATTAAAAATGTATGAATTTCAACTCATGTTGAGAGGAAAGGTTAAGGAATGTCTTAAAGGATTAGGAGGGTATGTCTTAAAGGCTAACGAAAAAGGCATGGTGTTGTAGGCATCTAAAAGACAAAATTTTCAAACCTCTTAATGCATAGTGGTAATAGCAAAGAAAATTATATTATTATTAAGTTGAAGGACTGTCTTAATGATCACAAGGTCAAAGAGATACAAGAAGACAGTCATCATGGACTTAAGATAGTCAAAAGAGGTAGAAACCTAAGTGTAGTTCAAGGCTTAAAGGACAGTCATACTAAAAATCATAGTTAGCAAATGCCAAAAAGAGCACAGTTTTGAAGACATACATTCACCATTGAAGGGAAGTGCTATGATCAAAGGTAAATATAATTGTCATAATGCCAAAGGAAAGATAGTGAAAGGTTTTTCAAGATGATGGCAACAATATGACTTTCAGAATACACATGACAATGATCTTGCAATCATAATATGAATGTGACTATGGACAATCCTATGAGACTGAAAAGCTAAAAGACAATGGACATCATGAAAAAAATGTCTAAATCTAAATTATAAATATTGAAATTAATTCTCATAAGAGAGCTAAGTAAGCATTTAATCATCAAAAACATGGATATAGTAATATCACCATGAAGGTAGAGCATAAAGGTAGTGGATTTTATTGTAAATATTGACAATGTTCTCTTCAAAAGATGGTAAATCAAATAGTCTCATCATAATTAATGAAAAGAAGATAGTAAGGTCTTTAAAAGAAGTGAACTACTTAATGGTGGATCACAACTATATAGTGACGTTGAGGAGAAAATTGATGACTATAAAATAGACCATGGTCTTAAGAGTTTAAAGGTAGCAGTGGTTTTCACTATTTTTGTAGTCACCAAGATTTTTGAGAATGTTGATCATCTAACCCCTAGGAAATAAGGTCTTTGAAATTCATGAAATGAAAGTGTATATTCAAAATAAAAGGGACTATGCACAAGAATGTAGAAACAAATTTTTTTTATAAGGTTATCAAATTTCAAAAGGGTTTTGAAACTAGCAATGATATGCTTATTGTTGAAGAGACTATTGGAATGTGTTGAGATGATGTTGATTGCTTGTTGTCATTAATGGTTGTCATTGATGTCAAAATATCTTGATTGATTTACCAAAGTTCTATTTTGGTGCCTTGGTGTTCTGGATTGGCCTGGTTTTGGATGTCGTGCTCCGGCACATGGTTTGCATTGTAACTTGTATATATTATTCCTTGATTTCAGATATCATGTAGCATGTTGATTCATTCAAGAAGGTTTTGTATGGTCCACATTTCATTCCTTTCCACCACAGGAATGTTTTGTGGTGACCTATTTCAAATTGTATTCAGCCGACTTGAAGACTATGAAGACATTGTGCTTAGTCAACTTGAGAAATTATGAAAGTATGGAATGGTATAAATAAGAATTTTTTTTTTATGAAAAGCAAGTGTGATGAATGTGAATTTGAATATCTAGGCATTGTCAAGGGTGTGAAAATGTATGACCGAAGGCAGCAGATAGTGAGATTCTATCCAGTGTTGTTGGTGATAGTCCTTTTATTGGTGGATTTCCTTTCATCATTCTTCTATTGGAAGTGAGTTGTTTTTTATTTTTTGTAGGTAGTGAGCCTTTCTCTTTTGGTAGTGAGTCTTTTTGTATATTTGGCTATAATAGTTGAGCAGTGAGCCCAATCGACAGTGAGCCCTTGTAAAAATCACCTTCACCGGTGTCACCTTAATCAGTGCTTTATAATTGATATTTATTCTCCATGGTTTTTCCCTTCTTGGGTTTCCACGTAAATTTTGGTGTTCTTTGTGCATGGTTTTGTTTGTGATTTCATGTTCATTATCATCTAATTGATTTAAGTTTGCTCCGGATTAATCAAAGTAAAGAAAATTATTTTATGATAACTAATTCACCCCCCTCTCAATCATCCCGATTGTTTAATAATTGGTATCAGAGCTTTGGTTCCTCGAAGAAGAGCTTAACCGCTTGGGGTAGATCTAATGGTGCACAAATTGACAATCCCTATGTTTGATGGATCAGACTATAGTTTTTGGAAAGTGCAGATGAGAGGTTACCTGATCTCTCTTGGTTACAAGACTTGGAAATTTGTTGAGAAAAAATATGTTGAGCCGACAAAAGGTGTTTCTACTACAAATGAGATTTCAACTTATGAAGAGAATGAAAAGGAAAGGTATGCAATCTATAGTGTTTTATCTAAGACTAAGCTAACAAAAGTGATTTCATTAGGAACTTCTTATGAAGTTTGGGAAAATTTGAAAGAGATCTATGAAGGAAATGATAGAGTCGAGTTATCAAAGAAGCTAACACTAAAACACAGATATGAAAATTTGAGAATGGAAGAAGAAGAAGAGGATATAGCAAGCTATTTTCAAAGAGTTGACAGTACATTGAATGAAGTCAAAAATCAAGAGGAACTCTGATAGATGAAGATGTAATGGAGAAGATTCGAATGACCTTACCAAAGAGTTACAATGACAAGATCTCTACTATTGAGGAAGTTTATGATCCGAAGAAATTCACTAGAGAACAATTATTTGGCACCTTGACCGCATTTGAGATGAGAAAATTTGGAAAAGAAAAGGAGAATTATGAAACCACCTTCAAAGCCACAAAGGTAGAAGATGATTCAGATGATAAAAGTTTAGAAGAGTTGGAAGAAAATTTTGCAAGGAAGTTGAAGAAAGGTACCGGCAAGTACAAAGGTATGTTGCCTCTTAAATGCTTTAGATGTGGAAAGATTGGTCATTTAGCAACTAAGTTTCTGGAAATAGCATCAAGAGAAAATTTTAAGAAGATCAATAAGAAGGCCTACTATGTCAATGAGAATGTCAAAATTTTAGATGATGAATCAGATCATGAGGATTTCTTGTTTTTGGTGGAAAAGGAAGAGCCTAGATTTGATATCTCTAATATCTATCCGAAATTTGATAATGGCACTGAAACTACATTATTTGCTAAAATAAATAGAGATGAATAGATAATTGATAGTGGATGTTTGAATCATATAACTAGTGACAAAAGTAAGTTTGTGAAGCTTGAGAAATATGATGGACGATCTATTAGATTTGGAGATGATAAAACAACACAGATTGTTGGAATTGGTTCTATTACATTTGATGGAAAGCACAACACTAACATTGTTTACTATGTGAAGGGTTTACATCATAATCTTCTGAGTGTTGGACAGATGTGCGAAAATGGCTACAAAGTAGAGTATCAGGATGATGGTTGTGAGATCCGGAAGAGATCTAAAACTGTTATTGCAGTTGGAAAAAGAACAAGTGGGAATATGTATCAGCTGGAAGGAGCTACAAAAAATTTCTTGGTATCTCAATCCAATGACAGTTGGCTTTGGCACCAGAGGATGTGTCACATCAACTTCAACAATTTGGTTACGATAAGTTCATCAAAAGTTGTTAGATATTTTCCAAGACTGACCAAACCAGACAATACCATCTGCAAAGGATGTCAAGAAGGAAAGCAAACCAGAGAAATTTTTTGAAGAAAAGAAGATTCATCTACCGGACTGTTGGACCTTGTACACACTGATCTTTGTGTTCCAACTAGAACAAGAATCTTACAAGGTGAGAAGTATGCCATGCTTTTAATAGATGATCATTCCAGATTTACTTGGGTTGCTTTTTTTAGAGAAAAAATAGAGGTGCTAGAAAAATTCAATATTTTCAAAGAAAGAATTGAGAATTAAACTGATAGAAGAATCAAGTGTTTAAGATATGATAGAGAAGGAGTGTTTACTTCTAATGAATTCAACAAATACTATGAAAAGAATGGCATTAAGAGAAAACTATCTGCCCCTAGAACACCTCATCATAATGGTGTAGTAGAAAGAATGAACTAGACAGTTTAAGAAGTATGCAGAACAATAATCATGGAAGCAGGTTTACCATAGGTCTACTGGAGAGAAAGTGATACACACAGTAGTGTACACTCTTAACAGAGTACTATTATGGAGGAAATATGGAAAGACATCGTATGAGCTATGACATGGAAAGGCTCCCATAGTAAAATACTTCAAAATGTTTGGAAGAAAATGCTACATCAGGAAAGGTGAGGACAATCTTGGAAAGTTTGACAACATAGCTGATGAAGGAATATTCTTGGGTTACTCTACAAGAATTAAAGCATGCCGGTTTTACAACAAGAGACTGAACAAGATGGTTGAAAGTGTGAATTTGAAAGTAGATGAATATTTTCAAAGAATTCCTAAAAGGCACATTGAATACAAATCAGATGACTTGTATGACAAAGGAAAAAAATATGAGAAAGAAGAAGAAGAAGAAGAGACAAAGGAGGCTCCGACAACTACAACTAAGACTGCAAGGTATGTACAGAAAAACCATTCAAAAAAATAGATTATTGGAGATAAGAATAAGGGAATTATCACAAGAAGCAAAGCAGCTCAAGAGCAAGTATTAATGTGCCTACTCTTGGAAACTAAGCCAAAAATTGTGGAAGAAGCATGCAATGATCAGAATTGGGTGAAGGCAATGAAATAAGAACTTGATCAGATAGAGAAAAATTGGACTTGGGAACTTGTGCCCAGACCGACAGATAAAAATGTAATTGGAACTAAGTGGGTGTTCCAGAACAAGCTAGATGGAAATGGAAAGGTAGTAAGAAATAAGGCAAGATTGGTCTACAAAGGTTACACTCAGATAGAAGGTATTGATTTTGAAGAGATCTATGCCCATGTTGCCCAAATGGAAGCAATCCGGATATTCTTGGATTTTGCATCTTTCAAGGATTTCAAATTTTTTTACCAAATGGAGAAATGAAGGAAGAGGTCTACATTGAGAAACCAGAGGGATTCAAGTCAGGAAGTGACCCAGATGTTTTTTGCAGGTTGAAGAAAGATTTATACAAATTGAAGCAGGCACCTAGAGCCTAGTATGGTAGATTAGAAAAGTACCTAATTGGACAAGGATTTCAAAAGGGATCTGCTAATAGTAATTTTTATTACAGAACTCACTCAAATCAGATGTTGATTGTTGTGGTATATGTTGATGACATAATTTTTGGAGGAAATGATGATATGTGCAGAAAATTTGCAGATTAAATGTGGAAGGAATTCGAGATGGATATGATAGGTGAATTGAATTTATTTCTTGGACTACAAGTAAATCAAGACAACAAAGGAATTTTCATTTCTCAATCCAAGTATAACAAATAGTTGTTGAAGAATTTTAGGTTTGAGAATTATACACCATTTTGTACACCTATCGTTACTAAATGCAAGTTGACAAAAGAAGATGATTCACCTAAAGCTAATGCAAGTATGTACAGGTCAATGATTGGAGGATTGTTATATTTTACTATTACCAGACCAGACATTATGTATGTTGTTTGTTCAACAGCTAGATTTCAACAAGAACCAAAGGAATCACATGTTGGTGCAGTAAAAAGGATCTTCATATATTTGAAGGGAACATAATATTTTAGGTTGTGGTATCCAAAGGACTCATATTTCACTCTGACAGCCTATACTAATGTTGATTGGGTTGGATGTGTTGATAACAGGTGGAGTATAAGTGGTGGGGCTTATTTTTTTGGCTCCCGGTTGGTTGCTTGGTCAAGTAAGAAACAATATTTTGTATCTTTATCTACTACTGAAGCTGAATACATTGCAACATCTTCATGTTGCACTCAAATACTGTCGATGAAACAAACATTGAAGGATTTTGGAATATCATTTGATGAACAGATGTCAATCATGTGTGATAATACCAGTGAAATAAATATTTCCAAGAATCTAGTGCAACACTCCAGAATGAAGCATATATCCATAAGATATCATTTCTTGATAGAAAAGGTATTAGACAATGAAGTAAAACTCGAATATGTACCTACAAAAGAGCAGATTGTAGACATTTTCACAAAACCATTGAGCAAAGATACTTTTGAGTATCTCTGGAAAAAGTTAGGGGCTCTTCCCACTCCTAGTCTACAATAACATGCATTGGGGTGAAGATTGGTCCAGCATGCATCATATACTAATTCTTATCTGGATCAATTATTGGTGGCTTCCTCATAGGGGGAGCAAAGTAAGTTTTTCAGGGGAGTTTCTCCCTTCAAGTATTTGATGTCAAAGGGGGAGAAGAAGAGAAGATAAGATGATCCTTAATGTTGACATTGAGTTGGTTGGTTTGTTATTGATGGATGTTGCCATCAATGACAAAGGGGAGATTGTTGGAATATGTTGAGATGATGTTGATTTCTTGTTGTCATTGATTTCAACATATCTTTATTGATTGATTGAAGTTCTATTTTGGTTCCTTGGTGTTCCAGATTGGCCTGGTTCTGAATGTCATGCTCCAGCACATGGTTTGCATTGTAACGTGAATATCTTATTCCTTGGTTTTGGATAGCATGTAGTGTGTTGATTCATGTGAGAAGGTTCCATATGGTCCACATTTCATTCCTTTCCACCATGGGAATGTTTTTTGGTGACCTATTTCAAATTGTATTCAACCAACTTGAAGACTATGAAGACATTGTGCTTAGTTGACTTGAGAAATTATGAAATTATGGAATGATATAAATAAGAGTTGATTTTATTCAATGAAAAGACAATGTGATGAATTAGAATTTGAATATCCATACATTGTGAAGCATGCAAAAATGTATGACCGAAGGCAGTAGACAATGAGATTCTATCCAGTGTCATTGGTGATAGTCCTTTTAGTGGTGGATTTCCTTTCATCATTTTTCTGTTGGAAGTGAGCCATTTTCTATAGGTAGTGAGCCTTTCTCTTTTGGAAGTGAGCCTTTTTGTATCTTTGGCTATAATAACTAGGTAGTGAGCCCAACCGAAAGTGAGCCACCCTCTAGTGAGAAACTTGGTAGTGAGCCCTTGTAAAAATCATCTTAACTAGTGTCACCTTAATCGATGCTTTATAATTGAGATTTATTCTCAGTATTTTTTCCCTTCTTGGGTTTCCACGTAACTTATGGTGTTCTTTGTGCATGGTGTTGTTTGTGCTTTCATGTTCATTATCATCTGATTGATTTAAGTTTGCTCTAGATTAATCAAAGTAAAGAAAATTATTTTATGATAACTGATTCACCCCCCCTCTTATTTATCCAGAATATTTAACAGAGACAATTATAGTGTTATCCACATATGATGATGATCTATGATGAATGTGAGATGGGTAGTGACTACTTTTCAAGTACGCCAATCAATAAGCTATGATAGATATCTTGTAGTTGGTGTTGAGGATAGTTTCAAATCCCTATTCAAAGCATTGTAGCATATGCAAACATTAGTTGGGGTCTAAGTAGCTATGCTTCTTTTTCCTTTCAGATGAATTTGACAATATGAGCTCTAGATAGCAGTCTTAAGATGATGATATTCAAATATTGCAAATAATGCATTTTAACCCTAGCTTCTTAACTTGCATAATTCAGGGCATTAAGATTCAATCATATGAAAATAAGGCAGAATTGTGACTTGTGTTTTAGCAAAGCCTCAAGTGAGGGGACAGTTAACTTACAAAGTGGATAGTACATTTTATATGGTAGTCCATGAAGGGAGCAATATTCACTCTTGAATGCACAATCAAAACCATAGGTAATGCTTAAATGGTAGTGAGCATTGGAGGAAGGGTTACTCAGATTTTTACTTTTGAAGGGACAACACATGACATTTCTTGGAAAAAGGTTGCAATAGCTTGGATAGAGTTACTATCTGAGCTATATGGACATTAATAATCATTTATGCCTTTTCTATCCAATGTTATCACTATCTTGTAATGGTTCTATATCTGGAAGCAGGCAAAGAAGAAACAATATTAAAACAACTAGGTAATTTTGGTGATGATTTAGTGTAGAAAATGCAAAGCTAGATGGT
Organism: Sequoia sempervirens; assembly: GCA_007258455.2. Classification (NCBI taxonomy): domain Eukaryota; kingdom Viridiplantae; phylum Streptophyta; class Pinopsida; order Cupressales; family Cupressaceae; genus Sequoia; species Sequoia sempervirens. The sequence goes on from VDFB02366500.1 coordinate 46,050, forward strand.
ATCAACCCTTGGAATATGAAGGAATTATAATTTATAACTCTCTTTGTTATGATCTAAAGTGATCGTGAATCAAAATCAGTATGTCTTCTTGAAGGGGGAGCATAATGTCGATGTTGTTTAGACTCATCTCAACTTTCACTAGTGAGAAACTTTTTTTAGGAAGGTTGATTAAAGGACATTCATTTTTCCTCTTGACTGTGGAAGGGTTGTGAAAGGAGCTCTAGATGCTTTAAGAGGTGCGGTCACATGATTAAGGTATTCACTTTCATAGTGATTCCATTAGCATTTCAAAGATATCAAATGTATGAAAGCTCAATGATAAGCTTCTAGCAGTAGTTGAGAGACAGTAAGTAGCCTGTCATGAAGTAGCAAATGGAAGGAAATCGTGTAAAATGTTTAATAGTAAGTAGAGTGTGGTATTTAGTTTCCTATTACAAACATAATGACTTATTCCATGTTGGATGCACATTAAAATGACAACTAGGTTTCATGGCATGTTTCTTTTTAAAGAATAGGGAAAAGAGTAATGAAGACAGTATTAATATGGAACAGTGATGCTAAAGGCCAAAAGGGAAGAAGGACTATTTTTACATAGTCATCAATTGTAGCAAATGTAGCCATAGATAACATTGTTAAGCACATCGTTTGAGAGGCAATAAGTGACCTATCAAGAGGTGACCAAATAGAGAAGACAGTGGTATCAAATGAATGGCATATGTAGTTTCCGTTTTCAAATGCATAGTATGCAATCATTCAAGAAAGAGAGATAGTCAATGTGAGGAGCAATAAGTAATAGATAAGGGTAGTCTTCCAAAAAGTTAGGAAAAGGAAGAGTTTCAAGATAAGGACATCCTTTTCATTAATGATAGGGTTTGAAAAGGATTTAAACACTTTGAAAGACCTACTTATTTGCACACAACTCCAATGACACATCATCATGCATGAGCTTTCTCGAGTTGAGTGACCAAAATACTCAGTTTCAATGCACTTACAAGCAATTATAACCAATTGTAGAAGCGTACAAGGTTGTAACTTGAGTTGTGAAGAGTTTGGGACTAATATCATGCAAATTGGGGTAGTTTGGAGCCCTTAAATTAAGGCTTTTTTTTCCTTATACACCCAGTAGTTGGATAACTCCATGCAAAGTCATAAAGGAGACGTTTAAGGCCTAAAAAGGGGAATTTTAGTAGTTCTAGTTGAGTTCAAGGCCCCACATGGGTGCAATATCAATTGAGACAAGTTTTTAGCCTACAAACAACTAGTTTGGATTAGCTCTAAGGCCTCTTTTGTAGGGTTTTCTCTTTTGCACGACCAAAGGGTGATTTATCATGTAAATTGGAGGAATTTTCAAGGAAAGAAAAGCTAGATTTCACCATCAATGGTCTCTTTCAGTTAGGAGTTTGGATTCTCTTCTGTATCTTCTTATTTTCTTCTTTTCTAAGGCTAGTTCTTTCTTTCCTCTTTTTCCTTAAGAAAAAAGAGAAGCATTGTAACTCAGTTTTGAGATTAATAGAGGAACACTTAGTTTATTTTTCAATATCTTTCAAATATTTGTACAAGAAATATCCTTTTTATCAATAAAATAAATTTCTTTACCTTCTTGGAATCCTTGTGTTGAGCATATTATGAATGATTTGACTCAATTTTTCTAATTTTAGTATTGAATCCTTAAATTAGGTCTCATTTAAAACTATTTTCATGTAGGAATATGAACAATTTATGTAGGTCATAAGTTGTATTGTTAATTTTAGTAGTTATAGTTGTGAAAACTCTTTAGTTTTTCTTCAGAAAACCTGAAACAAAACCTCTCTTTGAAACACTTTTGTATAGGCTGATCAAAACTGAGTTGTGCATAG
>VDFB02366501.1:0-33690 GCA_007258455.2 Sequoia sempervirens
TTCTTCATGCTCCCAATCATCACCTAAAAACCAAATAATTATCCCCAGAAAAGTAAGCCATATCAGATTGAAGTTATAGTTTAAGGATTGACCTCAAAAGTTTCCAGCAAAGCAAAAATTATCATTATCTAAGTTTCATCGTTAGAGAAATTGTGCATATGTAGTTCTTAAACTATATTGAAAACCTTGCAATGCAGGACACTCCACATTCCTCTCTGGTGTCTATTTACATTCTTCAAAATTCATGTGATATTGCTTGTAATGTAAACTAAATCATCCCAGACATCATTAGCAAATTCAAACTACCTAATTTTCTTTGCAATAATACACTCCAGTATGAGTTCAAACATTCCATGTTCAGCATAGCTGCTTGATATTTTTTTCTCCACATATAAATATGTGTCTGCATGTGTGTCCCCACAGACAAACGAATGCATGCATACACAAAACTGTAGTGTTCTTCTTAGTGCTAATATAATTGTATACTCCACTTTACAACAAAGAAAGGTGATCCAATTCTCGTATTGCTTTGAACCCTCGAAGACTACTACTATAATTTCACTGTTTTGATTAAAAGATCAGAAAATGGAGAATCAATCAAAACTTACATAATGAAAGATCAGAAGTCTTTTTAAAGCTATATATATATATATATATAAAGAATAATTAGAGTTACTCGAGCCAACTTTAGTTCCCTCTCAACATTTGACTGCAGTTTCCATCATTAAGAATCCCAGCTCAACCCTCCAGGCACTAAAAGTGATCTTCAAACATGATGTTGCTGAAATGAGAATCTCAATAACAGTAATTTAGTTGTAAATGGATAGTGACAATGACATTCCCTGTGAGAGTAGCAAAGATACAGTGCATGCAGTTGAAGAGCCAAAATTAGATGCAAAACTTGAAGTGTGGAAGGTAAAGGATAGGCAAAGAAAAATAACTCAGGACTCTTCTTTAAGCATATTTATAAAGTAATTGTGAATGTTTGTGCCAATTGAAGATTATTCCAAGAACTGAAAAATTAATCAAATAAAGGGAAATTCAAATACAACTTATAATTAATAAACAAAATTACAATACCTGTAAGGAGGTCCATAAAAAAATTGTGATGGCTGGTCCTGCTCCCATGTCTTCTATGGCAAACCCTAATACTGTTTTATTGGGTTCATGGGGGTATTAGAAACTTTCATACTGATGACGCAACTGCCTTCATGGACAACACAACCTTGACACTTCTATCCAATCCGTAAATACCACTATAGATCATGGCCTCTTGGACACAACTCTTCATAGGGATCATGTGCCCACTACTATCATACATTGCAAGTCAAATCCAGACAGTGGAACTCAAGATCCTTCAGGGTTTGCTGTGCCAGTTGGGGCTCATCCCACGAGCTCTAGGGTTTTACTAGCAAACTTTAACATTACTAAATCTTCCATGAGTCAGCCTTCTAAGGTGCTAGACACCCAGATACCGAACTTGGATCTTGTTTTTTGTTCAGGAGTTCATCTTGTGTTATCCTTAGGGAAGGATGTCCTATAGGAAGAGGGAAAATACTCCAATCTATGCCTGATTTGAAAGTTCAATTCTTTTTGGTCAAGCCTTGCAAATCTGAATAACTAGATTTTTAAAACTTGGAACACTAGCCTTCAAGTTATGCTGGAAATCTTTCCCAATGCTCAAGGGTTTTTTTTTTCTTCTATGTAATTTGCATGAAGATCGATCTTTAATATTGGAAAAAGGTCTGTGATTCTGGGACAAATAAGTTCTACTAGTTAGCCATGGTTCCCTGACTTTGACCCTATGACAAAATCCTTTTATGTCCTACTGGTTTTGGGTGCAGCTACCCTTTCTCTCACTTCAGTTTTGGGTCAACCCCTATCATCAGATATTCGTAATGCATTAGGAAGATTTTTGGCTTTAGATTAATAAACTCATGGGTTGATGCAACTTTATATTCAGTCATAGCTAGACATTTAAAAAGGTCTGCCTGATGAGATTTGGCTCCAACTTTAACATTGTATTTAGAAACAAATCCTTAATTATGAAAATATAGCCTTCAAATGGAGAAGAAGCCACAAGATAAGGCATATTACTGTGGATTGCTGTTGGGCAAACCAAAAAATCCCAAAAAAACTTCTTGGTAAAAGCATTAAAACTAGACGTGTTCCTATTTTAATGCTTATGTTTTCTTTCTGTTAAGTCTATAATCACGTAACCGTGATTATTGGATCTCATGCTTTTGTAAATCTATATGTACATTCTGCCTTTGTTGAATCAATTAATTCGATCATTGAATATACATCTGCTCTGCATCTGTAACATGGTATCAGAGCGAACGATCGATCAGGCATATCTTTGAATTTTATTGCCTTCGAAATTTTTCAAGGTTGTGAGTTTGCGTTTTGAATACTCTGTGGTTACGTGAGTGATAGAGTTGCTCATTTCTAGGCGTGTTCTCTATTCGCATGTTTTGGAGTGTATGCGTTTTTTTTTTTTTTTCTGGAGCTTCCTGTGAGGGTGACTCTCTGTGATCGGCACATTGGAGTGGTTGTGCATCCCTCTGGTGTATTGAATCGGATATTTGAATATCCGTGTTCAGGTGTTAGCACGTCTGTGTTCAACCTCTTCCTGTCATCGGGATTTTTGTTTGTGCGTCGATTCCTATTTGGAGCTTTCCCATGCACATGAGTTTTTTGGTTGAGCGTCTTCAAAAAGATTTCTTCGATTTCACGTGAGACACGCGTAGTAACAGGTGTGATTTGCATCTTCCTGCGTGCATGTTCAATGGTTCCCGTCTACCTGTGCGCGTAGATTTGTTCGAGTGTTCGTCGCTCGTCCCCCTATTTGGACTCGATTCACATATGTGTGTGCATGATTCCTATGAGCGACGGATGCATTCAGTTTGCTCAACAGAGTTGAGCGTTTTTTTGAAGGACGTATTTCTGGAAAGTTTTTGATCGAGTGTTGATGTGCGTGATTCTTTTGTGCATTGGCTCCTTTCTATGCGTGAGTGTTCTCACGTCTGTGGTGCTCGACTTCAAATTCCCAAGGTGTTTTTCCTTGCATCTCATGTAAAGCAATGACAGATTTGTTGTGTTTATGCATTGCTTCTGGAATTTTATACGTGCTAGTATTCTCCTTGCAGACGCAAAGACAAATCTAAGTAATCTCTCACAAAAATCGACATCAAGTGAAGCCGTTTTTTTTTTTTTCCTGCCTGTGATCAACGGATTTGAAGTTGGACCATCTGGCATTTCTTTTCCAGCAATATTTGTCTTTTCTAACAAGTCTATAGCTCTGTTGTGGTGGGCCCCACTACTTTCAATTTTCATTATCAGTATTTTCCAGCAATCTGGAAACCCGTAATTCATTCACCAGCTGCTAGTGCCTCGAAATCTGTGTTCGGATTTCTTCCTCAGTACAGGGTGTGTTGTCTCGATTTTTGTGTCGTCTATCTCCTTGAGTCATCTTCGTTTTTCATGCCTTGAGAAGCGTAAAGCATGGCCTCTTTGACCAACATCATGTTCAACAATAGTCAGAAGTTCAATGGCCGCAATTACAACACATGGAAGCAGCGCATGATGACGATATCTGAGTATCGATGTCTTGACCAGATTGTTCTGGGCACCATGATACGACCTCTCACAATTGATAAGGATCAAGTGAAGTTTGATGAGCAGAATCGGGAAGCCATTATGCTCATAAAGTTATTAGTCACTGATGACCAGTTACCTCAGGTTCCTTCAGGTAAATCAGCGAAGGAGATTTGGGATCTTTTGAAAGCTCTTCATGAGACTTCCGACAAGAGTCGTGCGTTCTTTCTAAAGAACATGTTGTTTTCCATCGTCATGGATGAGAATACACCTCTGCAGGCACACTTGACCAGGATCAAGGACATTCAAGATCAGCTCGAGGCTATTGGTTAGAAAATGGAAGAAGAGGATATGGTGGTGATCACTCTGAAGAGTCTACCACATCCGTATGAGCACTTTATTGAGACACTCAACATTACAGCAACTAATGTTGACTTGACGTTTCCAGATCTCTGCAATAAACTTCTACAGCAGGATCGTTGGAAACAACAGTTTGGTACTAGTGCCACTTTATCCTCTTCAGTGCAGGCATTCCCTGCAAAGACATTTCAAAAGAATAAAGGCAAGCCTTCGTCCTTTCAACAATACAATCAGGGGCAATCTTCAGATTCTTCGAAGTCGAAGAATATTCAGTGCAATTATTGTCACAAGTTTGGCCACATGAAGAAGGATTGCCGAAAACGCTTGGCCTCTTGCACAAGGCAAGCAAGGAGAGTCTCGACCGCAAGCACATATGGCGGAGCACACTGAGCAGAATGAGTCTGCCTTCTTTGCACTCATGGCAAAGAGTCCTACAGATCCTGCAAACTCTTCTACTTGGTACATTGACTCTGGTGCTTCACGCCATTTCACACATAGTTCAGATTGGTTCATTCAGTACACGCCTTTTAGAGATTTTGTTATCTTTGGAGGTGGCGCAGAGTATACTGTTGTCGACAAGGGCAACATTCAGATTCAATCTGGTGGGAGAAATTTGATATTTCTCAATGTATACTTTGTACCTGGCATGGAGATGAACTTACTTTATGTAAGTCAGATTATGACTCACTCTTCTCAGTTGGACATAGTCTTCAGTATGCATACATGTAGTATTGTTGATAGAGAGACATGGACTACCGTCATTCAGGGACTTGAGGATCATGGTCTTTATAGACTTATTGATTATGGCGATTCTCAAGAGCACGCTATGGCAGCCAAGAGCACTTCTATTAGCAGTCTCTAGCATCAGCGTTATGGGCACCTGAACATGAACTATCTCTCTTAGTTATCACAAGATGATCTCGTTGGTGGTCTACCTGCGATTCAGACTCAAACTCATGGAGTGTGTGAAGCTTGTCAGGCAGTAAAGCAACATCGGACTCCTTTCTCCGATGGTGACTCTTGGGAGGCTTCAAGGGTTTTACAGTTGGTCCACGTTGATGTATGTGGTCCAATGCACACACCCTTCGTCACTGGATTCAGGTATTTTTTGCTTTTTGTTGATGATTTCAGCAAAAAGATGTGGGTGTATTTTATGAAGCTTAAATCAGAGGTGTTTAGCATATTTTAGCAGTTTAAGGCCTTGGTGGAAAAAGAATCTAGTTCTTCTATTATTACTCTCAAGTCTGACAATGGAGGGGAATTTTGTTCCAAAGGTTTCTCCACATTTGGTGTTGCACATGGTATAAAGCGCCAATTCACAACACCTTACACCCCTCAGCAGAATGGTGTAGTCGAGCGACACGATCGCACCATTACAGAAATGGCACATTCTATGTTGGAACATAGACATGTTCCTAAAAAGTTTTGGGCTGAAGCAGTGTATACTGCTATATATCTTCTGAATAGATCTTCTACTCATGATGTGAAGAAGATGACTCCTGAAGAAGCCTACTCTAGGCGTAAGCCAAACATTAGTCACCTGAAAGTTTTTGGCTCCACCGCTCATGTTTGGATTCCTGATGCTCAGCGCACTAAGTTGGATTCCAAGAGCCAGAAACTCATGTTTACAGGTTATAGTGAGAATCATAAGGCATACAGACTAATAGATACAGACATTGATCGTCTAATCTTCAGTCGTGATGCCGTGGTTGATGAGAATGGTGGTGGGCTCTTCTATCAGTCTTCTTTTGTTTGTTCTAAGGATCAGCCTCAGAAAGATTTTGATTTGAGTGTTTATCTTCCACTTGGTCCACTTTATGGGAGGGATTCAGCAGAGGTGCAGGTACCTCAACAGCCGCTTCCACCACCAGTCCCTATTCAACACGATCTGGATGTTCTTCCAAATATATCAGTTCCAGCTGATCCAGTAGCGGTTGTTCCTCCTAATTCTGATATTGGTTCATCTACTCTACGGCCTAAATGGTGGGCTTCGACGATTGGTGCTCTTCATGATGATGAGTTACTAGAGGGTCGATCTGCTTGGAATAAGAGCAAACAGTAGAATACAATGAATTTTGCTCTTATGGCTAACCTTCATAGCATTTCAGAGTCTCAGACATATACAAAAGCTAAAGGCACACCTGAGTGGGAACAGGCTATGGCAGTTGAACATCATAGTCTCATGCAAAATCACACTTGGGAGCTTTCAGATCTTCCACATGGGAAGAAACCCATAGGCTGCAAATGGGTTTATAAGGTTAAGTATAAGGCTAATGGAACCCTAGATAAATACAAGGCTAGGTTGGTAGCCAAAGGGTTTTCACAACAAGAGGGCATTGACTATGAGGAGACTTTTGCTCCTACAGCCAAGATGAGTACCATTCAGCTTGTCCTCTCGATAGCAGCTCAGTTTGGATGGAAAGTCCATCAAATGGACATCAAGAGTGCCTTCCTCAATGGTAATTTGCAAGAAGTTTACATGACGCAACCTCCCAGTTTCAAGGTTGTTGGTAAAGAACACCAGATATGCAAACTGGTGAAAGCACTCTATGGCCTTAAGCAGGCACCATGGGCTTGGTACATGAAGATTGATCGGTACCTTACTGATCATGGCCTTCAGCGAAGTCCTTCTAACTCTAATATATATGTCAATCGAACTGGTGATGATATCTTGTTTCTAGTTGTCTATGTTGATGACTTAATCATTACTGGCAGTTCAGATCATTTGATTGAGGAGATCAAACATAATCTCAATCAATCATTTGACATGACAGATTTGGGACTCCTCCATTATTGCCTCGGTATAGAGGTTTGGCAGTCTATTGGCAGCACCTTCATTTCACAGTCGAAGTATGCCAGGAGCTTGTTGGACAAGTTTCAGATGACAGATTGCAAACCAGCATCTACACCTATGGAGAAAGGGCTGAAGTTATCAACTCAGTTGGATTCACCCATGGAGAACGAATTAGAATTCAGGCAACTTGTGGGCAGCCTCATCTATCTCGCTGCCACTAGACCTAACCTTAGCTTTGTAGTGAGCTACATCTCTCGCTTCATGTCAGCCTGTAAAGCTAAACATTGGGTTGCAGTGAAGCGTGTGCTGAGATATGCGAAAGGCACTTCTGACCTTGGCATTGCAAAGATCCAAAGCTGATTGGTTATACAGACTCAAATTGGGTAGGTTTTGTTGATGACAGGAAGTCTACTTCAGGGTATGTATTCAGTTTGGGTATAGATGCAGTTACATGGACCAGCAAGAAGCAGCAGGCAATGGCTCTCTCCTCGACTGAAGCAGAATATAGAGGAGCTATTAAAGCAGCTTGTGAGGCAGTTTGGCTTCGAAGGATGCTCACAAACATGCAAATGTCTCAAGCAGGCCCTCCCCCCCTATATTGTGACAATCAAGGGGTGCTAAAACTCGCCAAGAATCCAGTCTTCCATGAACGAACAAAGCATGTTGATCTTCATTGTCACTTCATTCGCCAGCTTGTCAAAGATGGATCCATAGCATTGTAGTATGTTCTGACAGAGGATCAAACTGCAAATATTCTCACCAAGTCTTTGAGCCCGAATAAGTTTGTTAGATTTTGGGAGCATCTTGGTGTAGTTGATAGATTAAGCATTAAGCGAGGGTATTAGAACTAGATGTGTTCCTATTTTAATGCTTATGTTTTCTTTCTATTAAGTCTCTATAATCATGTAACCATGATTATTGGATCTCATGCTTTTGTAAATCTATATGTACATTCTGCCTTTGTTGAATCAATTAATTCGATCATTGAATATACATCTGCTCTGCATCTGTAACAAAAAGGGTGCATGTTTATCTCACTTGTCAATCAAAAGGGCTGTGCTGGTTTCTTAGTAGATGCCTCTCCTCCTTCACCTCCCCGTTATGTAGATGTTGTTCATTCATCCCCAGCAGCAGTTGTATAACTAGCGGTTTGTCCTTTGCCTGCTAAGTTGGGTGTAAAGGAGTCTAGTGATACATATGTTAGACCGTTGCAGAAAAAATGTTTTGGAAAAAAAATCAGCAAACCAAGAGTATAAGATTTTTTTTTAAATCAGGATTTGAACAAGAAATATTTAGATTCAAGAAAATGTAAGAAAAGGACCAAAAACTTCTTGTTTTTGAAATTTAAAGGCATTTCCATAGCAAAGAGAAATAGACAGCAAATAAAATTGGGAGTTTAGCCCATGAATTGTAGAATATAGATTTTTTCTTTTTATATTCATATTGCTAATTACATTGCATTGCACAAAACATACTTCATATTGCATAAATAATAACTAGATGCTGATAGTTTCCAAATTTTCAATTACAATTTAGTTTGTACAAAATCAACCTACAAACTAAGTACAAAATTCTGAAAAATCAGACATAACAAATGACTCTTGCTACTACAAAGAAGGCTACACTAGAGGGTTGTAGGTCTTGATGATGAAGCTCTTGGGTCAAAGTATCTCTTAATTTCTTCCATCAGATCACCTACCAATGTTGGCCTCCATTAGAATATCAAAATCCTCAAGTTCAAGAAAGTGATCATCATCTACAAATACAATCCACTCAACCTCTTAAATCAATTTCATCAAGGTCAATTGGCTTGCCATCACAGTAGTACTTGATTTTGTCCATGTACAAATTAGTCTTGGCAATTGAAAGTAAAAAACATAATGAATACTATAACTATAATTGCAAGTATGTTAAAAGTCTTACCTTGAGTTTTCTAAGTTTCTTTAGCTTTAGATGGAGGTTGTGGTGGGCAAACACCAAGTAAGTCATTTGTTGTTGTGTTAGATAGTTGCATTTGTTGGAATGTATGTGTTCAAAAACACTCCAAGTACGCTCACAAGCGAATGAACTACACGGCTGGCTCAAAATGCGTCTCGCCGTCCATCTAAGATTTTTGGTTTCATCGCCCAAAAAATCCCACCGTTGCGCTGAAAAAACACAAAATTATTTCAAGATGCTATCATGTAAGAATACCTTAAAATGTTAACACCTTTAATGTATATATCCACAATATAGTGAGACTGTCAAAAGTTTATACAATCTACCTGAATCAAAGATCTTCCTGCCTTCAACAACAACCCTAGTTGAGAAAAGGCCCTTTGCTTTCTTGTACATTGGCAACTCTGCCATAGCTTCTTGCAATTTTTTTGAAGTAGGGAACATTTTCTCCATGCATATGAACAAGCCCTGTGAGACCTTACCATCATCATCTTTGAACAATGAGCTATAGAACAATGTTGGATTCAAATAGTATCAAGCAACATGGAGAGGAGAGTGCATTTGTTGATCCCATCTTCTCTCAATTATGTCCCATAATGGCACATACCTATCCTTATTTTCCATCCTGGCCATTATCACCTCCTTGGCCCTATCCACAACCTCATACAAATAGCCCATGGGGGATTTCTCCCCATCCATTAGTCTCAAAACTTTTAATAGAGGCTTTGAAAATTCTACAACTTCTTCAACAGCATCCCAAATACTTGTAGAATAAATGTACTATGCCACTGTTATACCATCTATTTGATTTGTGAAACTAGAATCAATCACTCATTTGAAACAAACATTCGTTTCAAATTCATATTCTATTGGCAAAGAGTTTGCAGTGCATAGAAGCAAATCTTGTCACCTTTGGTCGAACTAGCTCCTTGCCCTTTGTGAAAGAACGCATCATACACAAAACCCTCGTGTGGTTATAGATGAATTTGGTAATCATGCAAGACTTTTGCAATACCTCCTTAACCCATTCAAGTTTTTCAATGTCCTCTAGGGTTATATCAAGGCAATGTGTTGCACATGGACTAAAAATCATAGATGGGTATTTGTCCATCAAGAGTCTCCCAGCAACAACACAAGCAATAGCATTGCCTATAATAAAATGAACCACATTTGGTGGCCCTACATCTATGACAACCTCGTCAAACAACTCAAACAATGCAACAATAGATTTGATTCTATTTGATGCATCCACAAATTTCAAAAAAATCGTGCCAATATCACAAGAGACCAGGAAGTTGATGAAGGTTTGGTTCCTTCTATCTGTCCATCTATAACGGCTCGACCCTTCGGTAAAGTAAAATAATGTTAATTTACATCCTACAAGTAAGTAAACGTGTTAACATGTCATTGCAATTAAAATTTTTCCTTTTCTTTATTGATAAAACATGAACAATTTGCCATATTAATTTACAATAAAGATTCCTTTTCAATATAATAACTTCACAAGTACATGAAACAAGAATACATACCTTGCTAACATAGCTCCAATGAGCTTTAGAACAAATAGTAGTAAGAAGGTCCAGGTTCCTTTCTTTTCAAATATTGGTACATCGGCCGCTTGCTGAGGAGGAGAAACATCACTCGAGCGCTTTTCCGCCAACCACGGACTTATAATGCAGTCCCCCGCACATCCATTATTCCATAGATGGCCCTCCCTTTGTCAAAGAGATTGGTAGGGTATCCTTTAACGATTACCAACTGAGCATAGTGTTGTGTCCTACACAACTAGAACCTTGTTGTTTCACAATCTCGAACTAGTATAAGGATCACAATGAACCGACAGTGTAGTCTCAACTATCTCACACCTAAGTGGATGTCGTACATTTCACTACTTTGGCCAAAGTATTCTCATTCAGTACGTTGAATGAAGGTCATCTTTCATATACACTACTCAAGGCCGATTTGACTTAAGGCTATCTTACACTATGCGTAGGCTATGTACTTCAATGGATATTCAGTCATCCCAGACTACCTACTACAAACTATCTACTTAGAAACGAATCAGTGTACAAGTGTCTTGTTTCATAACTCCTAATTAGGAAATCTTTATCCTAAGAGTGTTTAGCTTGTCTCAGTTAACCTAATAACTTAAGCTTAAGACCATACTCGGTTCTGTCTTCATTTCAATCCTAGTAGTTATTAAATACTTCAATGTATTCTCCATATACGGAGATCATAAACAACATCCAATATTCCTTCCAAAATGCATATAAATCCTTCCCTTTTATCTTTTTCCATTATTTCCCTATAATGCAAGATAAGTAAGCTAATCCCTTAAGCTCTTTACACATATAATCCCCTTTCCACAATCCCTTATCATTGAATCCTTTATACATTTTCCCCTTCAATGCATTGCTTATGAATGTTTAACAAAATAGTACTATCCTACTAGAGCTATTTGAAAACAGCAATCACAAGACTAAAAGAAAACAACACTTCAAATAAAGAGAATTCATGCCTAATTTTAAAGCTTCTCCTCCCAGAATTGCTCTTCTAGACTCTCCTTAAACCAGCTTCCAAAATTTCAAACTGAAAATGGCTTCTTTATGCAAGTATTTTACACTAAAGTGAACTCCTAAGTCTCCTCTCTCAATAAGATTCCTCTACTAAATTCTTTCTCAACTGTCTCACAATACTCTCACTTTCAGCTCAAAATGGAATAATCACTATAACTGGTAAATGCTGGTAAAAATTCACTGTAATCTCAACTCAGCAATACAGAAAAAATACAAACAAATAGAGAATGGATATGGGAGCTCAATGAGAATGATAACTCCGACTGCACAATGTGATGATACAAAGAATGGCAAGGCGTCTATATATAGGCCCGAAATGCAACGAATTCCACTAATGGAGGCATGTGGATTGACAACAAAGTGCCCAAAAACAGTCAAAATGATACTTGGCGGGTTTCTAAACCCTGAATCATCAAAAATAGGAGTGAATCGACCCTATTTGAGCCAACATTTCAAGACTTTAACTTAGAAAAGAGAAAACGCCACTTACAGGAAAACGTCCAGTTTTGGCACACAAGAGAGAATGAATCACCATTGCTGCGAATTGGTCAAGATTCAACTTGCAACACCTCATTCCCTTCAGCTGGCGTCGCCTCCTTTCCAGCTCTTGAATTCTTCTTCCAAAAATCCATGCGTTTCATCTCCACGCCATTTCACAGGAATGAGCTTCCTCAGAAATATTTTGCTCTTTTTCAAATGTTTCCTCATATATATTTTGATTTTCACTTTAGCTTATGTTTATAAAACAAAAAGGCTCGATTCACTTGATTGAGATTTATTATTTTCTCAATAGTCAAGAGTTCAATTTATTTCTCCATAGTCCACTTTATAATATTTACCCTAAGTAAAAGATTTAAATCTTTTAATTTTTCACTTTAGAGTTTTAAAATATTTAGGAAATAAGTTAATTTCCAAAGAAAATAATTTAATTTCCATAAATTAAATACAATATAATTTCATTATAAAATATTTTATTATATAAATATTATTATAGTCTTAAATATATTAATATATATATATATATTTAAATACCCGGGTATTTATTAATATATATATTTTAATATAACTATAACAATATTATATATAATCCATAATATATAAATTCATATATATATTTATATATTTAACAACTATATAAAAATATTGTGAGCCAATCAGCAACCCAATATATAAATATATACATTTTTATGTAAAGTCGTCAGGCAATAATAATATTATATTATTAATATCCACAAATAATAGGTAGCGTGTGTATATATATACACATATATACTCGTATATACCTCAGTGTACATACTATATACATGTATATACACACCCACCTAACCTATTCACTTATGTCCATTCACGTATCCTCACACTAATCATAATATTGTAAGTCTGATAAACAAACAATCATCACTCAAGCACAAAGAAGTAAACCAGACTCCTAAAGCCTATGGATGACTTATCAAGACCAACTTATCTGACTTGGCTTACTCAGTCTAAGGAACGTGTGTGTGTATGCTCAAATGGTTCTCGTTACTGTTTACCCGACCAAGCTCCTCTCCCGAGTGATATTCCTCCTCTGCTTGGAGGAATGGTCCTCATACCTACATCCACCATCATAAACTCACAGCAATCAAATGCTCACAACAATAGCAGTATATATGATAAATCAACATGATTCATTAACCTCCCTATGCAGTACTTCACCATGAATAACATCAAATGAAACAACATCAAGTGAGATACATTCATATTGAAAACAAGGTACAAGCATCATTAATTCATCTCCAAAATTCACACTATATTCACATTTACCCTATCTATTAACGGTAAATAGTAACTTCACAATTCGGGATGTAACACCATCCATCAAACATTATGGTGCAACCAGTCTTTTCCCACTATATTCGATGTTCCTTAACAACATCCTTAACATTTTGTACTGTATCATTGAGCATACCAACCCTCAATGTTTCATAAGATGGGGCTTTGAACTCAAGACCTACAGCTGCAATAGCATCCACCATACCTTGCCAATATGGAGACCTGGCAACATGGAATGGTAGGCTAGAGTAGTACCAGAAATTTGCAATCGCCTTCTTTCCTAGTTCATAGACATTTTTCCTCCATTTCGTACTCTCCAAAGTGGTATGATCCTGGTGGCTAATGGGGGACGGACTGTAAATTCGTTGGCAATATGCCTACGCTAGTTCAAATCCAACTCGGCCCAATACCAAATTGATCCATAGATTGATATAGATATCAATCAATGATATTGGTAAAAAAGGTAGTTGGTTTTTAAATCTTCTATACCCTATATAGGAAGAATCGGAACGAACAGAAACTTTCGAAAGATTTGAAAGAGAAAAGTTTTACAATATGTTTTATCGACCCAGCACAATTGAATTATAATGACTAATTAGTCAACAAACTGTACCTAGTGGGATTGTAGTGCAATTGGTTAGAGTACCACCTTGTCAAGACAAAAGTTGCGGGTTCAAGCCCCGTTAGTCCCAATCCAATAAATTGAACAATTCTTTGAGCGATCCCTACCTCAAAGAAAAGCAAAAAAGGAAGAGAGAGTAGAGTAGAATAGATTTACTAGGGATTTTGTAGATCTATCTGGATCTACATTATTAACCAAATCTATGAGGTGCGAAGAAAGAATTAATGTTTCCTCAACCTATATTTGGGCCACGTGTTGTAGAAGCAAGTGTTGACCCAATTTCCCTAAAGGACTCTTGTGCACCAGCTACCTCATCTAATGGATTGCTCCTAACATTTGTATAATTAGAAGTTATTTTTGTCCCAATTCTTGTCTTTTTTGCCTTAACATCAAAAATCACCTGAAGAGTTTGTTTTGCTTGATATGTAACATATTGGAGGCATTTTGTGCAACAAATGGTGTCACGTCTTTGTTAGAGTAATCATGCATTAGCTAATAATTAATTAATCTTTAATTGATTATTAGTCTAATTTATTCTCATGCACTTAAGCTAAACTTAGGAGTTCTTTATTTAGTTAACTAAGTGTTTTTCTATGTTAACTGAAGTGAGCTATTATTAGATCATTTTGTCTCATCACATGTGATGTTGACACTTGTCCTAATCTAATCCCTTTACCATTTAGGGTTGCTCCTATATAGCAGTCAACCCTCATTGTATCATCTCTCTAGAGATTACTCTTCTTATCTCTCAAACTCTCAACCTTTGAGGACTCTTGCTTTCCTTGAAGATTCTTGAGGTTCATTCTATAAGTTTTTTCTTGTTGAGGAATATAGCAATTCTTTGTTTGCAAATCTCTTGTGTGGAAAATGTCTTTGTTCGTTGTTTGATCATGTGGCTTGTGTTTTTCACAATTCTAAAATGGTTTCAGAACGTGGATTCAGCGAACCCCTTCTTGATTTATGAGGTTTTTTCTTCAACAAGGGATATAGGGCTTCAGATTTGAATTCTTCATTGTTTTTCTTACAATTGTTGGAGGTGGGCATTTGTAGGTGCATTTTGGCGCAAAAAAGACCTCACCATTGGATTCAGAGCTGTCGAGAAAATTATATTTGGCTTTTGTTTGGCCTGATTTCAACTCCTGAGGTCAGATTTAAGAGGGTTTAACGCAATTGTTTTTTCCAGATCTGGAGGGTAGCTGCGATTTCGAGGCATTTTGAGCCGAAAGAACCTCACGGTTGCGTTCAAGAGGTCTATTTTAGTGTCAGGAGCTTCTGGGGTAAAAAAAAATTCCAAGGAGGTCGTATGGCCTCCCCAACGCAGGTACATTTTGCAAAAACATTAAAAAATATTTTTTTTTGTTTTTAAAAATATTATTATTAAAATTTTAAAAGTTGAAAAAAAAAATACAAACCCGAAGGTACCTTGGGCCTGCCCCACATTGGGCACGGTGCTTATGGTACCGCCACCATTTATGGTGGCAGCCCATTAAAGGTCGTGCCCCCTTTATTAAGGGGGTGGCAAGAGGTTTAAACCCCCCCTAAATTTTAAATTTTTTTTTTTAACTTTTAAATTTCATTTAATAATAGTTTTTTTCTAACTTTTTTAAATAAATAAATCCCTGCATGCACAACAAGATTTTTGCTCGCCCTCGGTTCCAAGGGTGACCAACACCCAACCCAAGGGGACCTAAAAAAAATTGCTTTTTTTAGCAGAGGCTCTAAATTTGGCAGACCTCTACCTTTGGAGGTATTTTTGACAAATTTGGTGGAGATGCTTTTTTGCCCTACTCAGCCCCTCTTTGTTGGGCTTTTCAATTTTGCACCTAATATTCCAGAGGCCATATCTTAGCCATACAGTGGTCTTTTCCAGTGCAATTTTTTTTGAAATGGGGAAGAATTTTATGCTCTTCGCAGTGGTGCAAGTGGTTTACAATCTGGATTTCTGGTTTTTTCTAGAATTTTGTTTTCTCTGTGTTGTTGTTCAATTCTCGTTTTGGAGACTTCGAAGAGCCATATCTTCATCCTAGCTCCTTTTTGGGTGTCGTTTTTTTAAAGTGCATGTTTTTTCATGTAAGTCTAAGTTGCCGAATTGGGTACGGGTACGTGGGTACGATACGCCAATATTGCCAAAAAAAAAATCGGGGGGTGGGTACGTTTGCGTACATCCGTACATAAAACATATAAAAATCAGAGATATAGACATATTTGCAGCCTAAAAAGTAAAAACAAGAATTAAATTTAGAATACCACATATCATTGCATATGCTAAATAGAACTAACTACCATAAATATAACAAATCTGAAATACAATTATACTAAATTAATATGATATCAATTTTTCAAAACTTAATGAATTTAAGCACACGAAAAAGTTGAAAAAAACTTTGAAATCTGCATCGAGACTTTCGGAATCTGTCAAACACACCACATCGAAAAAATGTCGGAAAAATGTCGGGATTCGTCTATTTTTTAAAATACATTTCAGGATTAAAAAATGCAATACCCTAGTCAATTCCATAGGGTTTTTACACGTATCCGATTCGGATACGTACCAGTACCCGGAATCGATAGGACATATGAGCAATTCCGGTAACTTAGGTGTGCGTCGTCATGGTGCTACCAATTTCCTCATTTTCTATCAGAGAATTGTATTTTCAGCATGTAGTCTTTTTTTTGACATTATGGGCTCTCACTGTATGTAGTTCTCTTTTGTAAACATACTAAGATAAAGTGTCATTCTGATGTATTCTTTTTGGGGATTTTGCACATCCTGTAGTGCCTTTTGTAATCACACTATCATATAAAGTGCCATGGGGGGGATTGATGTTTGCCTTTGGTTTGCCATCACACCTTTGTCAAGTGAGTGTCCCTTCCACGACAA
Organism: Sequoia sempervirens; assembly: GCA_007258455.2. NCBI lineage: Eukaryota > Viridiplantae > Streptophyta > Pinopsida > Cupressales > Cupressaceae > Sequoia > Sequoia sempervirens. Next base: position 16,581 of record VDFB02366501.1, read on the forward strand.
TAATGAGTCCTAGTGATTCTTGCCTCATGCGTGTGTTCCTTAGTTTGCACACCCTTTTATTTGCAAGTTGTTTCTCGTACATGCACTTCTTGGTTTCACATAGTTTCAATGTCCCTGTCTTGGCTCTTCCTTTTCAGCATTATGGGAGGGGGTGCGGGGGGTTCTACTATTGGTGCTAATGCTTCCTTGGTTTCAGTTTTTTGGGTGGTCTATGTATCTAGATCTTGTTCCTATGTACTAGTCGGATGCAACGTATATCAACAGCTGGCTACCATTGCATTTCGGTGAGATGGATCATTTACCATATGGACACTCTTGAATTCTTGTTCCTGGAAGTTATTCATTTCAGCACTATATCAGACATCATTCGACGGCACTCTACAACTTTTTTGTGCCTCAATGATGTTCTACATGTTCCTCTTTTTTGGGACATTGTTTTGGTTGGAGGCTTCTTAATCCTTCACCCTGATTTGGAGGCTTTTTTAGTCCTTCATTTTCCTTTCTCTCTTTTGGAGAGGAGTTTTCTCCCACTGGGTTTTTCTCCCTTTTCTTCGGTTTTTGAGAGATCTTTTGTTTGTACATGGGTACCTCACTAGGCCTTGTTTGTCGGGACCCATCATGCATTCTCTTTTTAGGTTTTCTAGCTACTCCCTAAGTTCATCTTAAGGAGGCGTGTTAAGTAATCATGCATTAGTTGAAGAATGAGAGAGCAATCGAACGAATAATATTGAGGTGAGAGCAAGATTAAATACAATGAAAGGTTGGCATATAACCAACCTGATCGGGCATACCCGATCAACAGAAACATAACTAAAAAATTAGTTATGTATTATTTATTAAATGATGTAATAATAAACTATTCTAACACCCCCCCTTATTACATCATGTGCCCAAGAGACCAAAGCATGAAAGTTTGGATAGCCTCAAATTTTACAACTACAAGTGATTTGGTAAACATGTTAGCACGTTGCTCTTGAGTCGGACAAAACTGGAGCTGTATATTTTGTTGCTGAACATGCTCACGAATGTAATGGCACTGAACCTCAATATGCTTGGTACGCTCATGCAAAACTGGATTGCAAACAAGCTTCAACACACTCTGATTGATGCAGAACAAAGTGGTAAGACCTATATCAGGAACACCCATACCTATCAAAATGCGAAGTAACCATATCGCCTCGCAGACATCCCCCCTACAACGCGATATTCTGCCTCTGTGGAAGAGCGAGCAACAATGGTTTGCTTCTTGCTCCCCAAGGAATCGGACCAGATCCTAATAAGAAAATGAAGCCTGAAGTAGACTTCCTATCATCCACTGAACCTGCATAGTCTGCATCTATGTATCCATACAAAGAAAAATTTGCATTTTGCATATATTCCAGGCCATATGCCACTGTACCACGGATGTATCTCAAAACCCTCTTTGTTGCCTTCCAATGAACAACCTAAGGTTCCTACATAAACCTAGAAAGATAACTAACAACAAAATTGATATCCAACCTCGTATAGGTCAGGTAGATGAGACTCCCAATCAACTGGCGATAAAGAGTAGCATTCACCTTAGCAGATGGATCGTAGCGGGAAAGTTGCAAACTTATCTCCATGGGGGTCGACATAGGTTTGCAATCTTCTATGCGGAATCTCTTGAGTAGTGTCTTGGCATATTTCATCTGAGAAACATATATCTGATTCTTTTTTTGCCACACCTCAAGTCCAAGACAATAATGCAAGAGCTCAAGATCTATCATGTTGAACGACCGTTTGAGATCATATTTTGTTGCATCAATCATCTACAGAGAACTCACTGTGATGACCAAATCGTCGACATAAACAACTAAAATGACAATCTCCCCCTCTTGCTCTTTGAGGTAGAGATTGGGATCATATGGATTTTTGATGAATCCATGGTTAAGGAGATGCTCAACGATCTTGATATACCAGGCACGAGGAGCCTATTTAAGACCATAGAGGGATTATGAGCCTGCATACTTTGTGTCGCTGCCCAGGTGCAGTGTATCCCTCTAGTTGAGTCATATAGACTTCCTCCATGAGATCTCCATTAAGTAAGGCACTCTCCACCCAAACTACGCTGCCATAGCCAACACCATACGAATAGTCTTGATCTTTGTTGTAGGGGCGAAAGTTTCATCATAATCAATGCCTTCCTTCTGTGCATAGCCCTTAGCCACAAGTCAGGCTTTATACTTGTCAATGCTACTGTCTACCTTGTATTTGATCCAAAAAAGCCATTTGCAGCCAATAGCCTTCTTCCCTGGTGGAAGATCAACAAGTTCCCATGTATTGTTCCTCAGAAGTGCCTGATATTCAGCATCCATAGCATCTTTCCAAGGTGGTGACTCAAGAGCCTGTTGCACTATTTCAGGTTCAGAACTCTGCAGAACTATACACATAAGGGCCATATTCACTTCTTCACAAGACTTGTTGCGAGTCCTAGGCCCATGAAAAGATGTATCAACAACTGCATCATCTTTGGCAGCCTTTATAGTGGTATGATACCACTTAGGAATCTTCTTGTGTACAGAAGATGAGGATGGAGAAGTAAGAGGAGGAAACTCATCCAATAGAAACAAAATGTCATCTAAAGTGCCTTCATCAACTTCCTTCTCGTCAGCAACCACCTGATGTTCTGCAATGTCCTCATCAGTAGGTTCAACCAACTGTGGTGCTTGGGAACATGCAGGTGATGGAGAGGAAGAGGGGTTGCTCCCAAATTCCTCATCAAAGACTACATCCCTGCTAATGTACACCTTTTTTATTGCATCCATGAGTCGATATCCCTTTGATTCTGAACTATATCCAAGAAAGATACACTTGATAGACTTATCATCCAATTTTTCTCTCTGAACCTTGGGGACATGCATGAAGGTTGTACATCCAAACACTCTGAAATGTGAAATAGAGGGCTTTTTCCCAGTCCAAGCTTCTTCGGGTGTGATATTATCAAGCACTTTGGTGGGTGCTCAATTCAACAAATACACTGTTGTGTGAACTACTTCAGCCCAGAATGCAAAAGCAAGATCTGCATCCTTCAAAATAAATCACACCATTTCAACAATAGTACGATTACGCCTCTCAGCAACACCATTATGTTGCGGCGTATGTGCACTGGTCAACTATCTCTGTATTCCATGCTTATGCAAGTAGGCTCCAAATTCTTTACTAGTGAACTCCCCCCCCTCGATCTGAATGAAGGGCTCTGAGAGACTGACCAGATGACCGTTCTGCAAGAGCTCTAAACCCCATGAATTTCTCCAAAGATTCATGCTTGTGAGCCAAACAATAGACCCACATTTTTCTTGTATAATCATCCACAAAGAGAAGAAAATACCAGGCATTCTAATGACTGCAAGGCATAGGTCCGCAAAGATCGGTGTGAACCAATTCTAAGGGACTAGAGGCTTCTGCAGCAAGAAAAGAAGCCCTATGTTGTTTCCCAGCAATACAATGTGAGCAGATAACTTCTGATTTCTAAATGGGAGCAAGTCCTCTTACCATATTTCTCTTACTCAATGCAAGAAGATAACCAATGTTGAGGTGGCCAAATCTTCTATGCCAGAGAGCTGTGAATGAATTGGTTTTAACTACAAGGGCTTGATCTACATTTGAAACATCAACCAACTAAAACATCTTGCCTGCCCCTAAAGCACGAGCTACAACTACCTGTGAGTCTTGTCTTTGATAAGACAAAGTTTCTCACCATTGAGTTGATCAAATTCAACCTGCAGATTGTGCGCAAGTAATTGACTTACTGAAAGTAGGTTCTTAGTGAGCCCTGGTACATACAGAACCTTTGTAAGTCAACATATATGAGTTCTCAATGAAAGTGCAATATCACCAATTCCCTGAACTTTGTATGAGGTGTCATCACCCAATGAAACATGCCCATAGGAGGTGGATGGAGTTAAGGCACAAAACCATTTTTGTTCCCCTGTCATATGCCTAGATGCATCAGAATCAACATACCAGACTAAATTGTTAGATGTGGCAGCCTTGGTTTCTACAGCATACAAAAAAATCTTCTTCATCTAAATGACAAGTGGATGCAACATTCCCTTGTTGTTTGTTGGGCTTTTTCTACCATTGAGGATTTTTCTTTTTATCCCCTTGAGAAGATTACAATGGATTTTTGCTACTGGATTCACTATTGGCATAGGAGTTATAACAGCATTCTTTGAGTAATCATGCATTCTAACATTAGTTGTTAGAGTAATCATGCATTAGCTAATAATTAATTAATCTTTAATTGATTATTAGTCTAATTTATTCTCGTGCATTTAAGCTAAACGTAGGAGTTCTTTATTTAGTTAACTAAGTGTTTTTCTAAATTAACTGAAGTGAGCTATTATTAGATCATTTTGTCTCATTGCATATGATGTTGACACTTGTTCTGATCTAATCCCTTTACCATTTAGGGTTGCTCCTATATAGCAGTCAACCCTCATTGTATTATCTCTCTAGAGATTTCTCTTCTTATCTCTCGAACTCTCAACCTTTGAGGACTTTTGTTTTCCTTGAAGATTCTTGAGGTTCATTCTGTGAGTTTTTTCTTGTTGAGGATGTTAATGTTATAACAGCGTCGGTTGATCCTTCCAGCTCACATTCCTTGAGAAAGTCTTAAATTGAATGTAGCCATCGGCTATTCAATTTACCTTTTATTATTTGTGTCTCATGATTTGGCCGACATGTAAAATTATTGTGTGTTATGATTTGGCCGACATGTAAAGGTTACTTAACTTCTTGGAGCCGACATCATTTATGAGTTGTAACTGTTTTGTATCTTGGCCGACTTATGCAAATTGTAACTTATGTTTGAGGCCGACCTTGTAAGGTCTATTATGGCCATGTATTTATAAGAGACTACTTCTCTCCTTGAGATCATCCATCAAGCAAGCTCGAATTATTCCTTCATTCAAGTGCGAATTCCTTCAAGAGCAGATTTAGATCTCAAGGAAGAGCAGATTATCCCCTGTTATTGCATCTAGAGTTGATGCTGGATATTGGCCTTGTGATTGGCCTCATTGTAAAGATAATTGTTGCCATTATTTTATATACAAGAGGATCTTTGTTGCTGGGTTTTTCTCCCTCAAGTGGAGGGTTTTCCCAGGGTATCTACTGTGTTATTGTCTGATTTGAATTAATTCTCTGTGCATTAAATCTGATCTTCCGTTTTTTAACAGAGGAATATAGCAATTCTTTGATTGCAGATCTTTTGCGTGGAAGGTGTCTTTGTTCGTTGTTTGATCCTGCGGCTTGTGTTTTTCACAATTCTAACAGTCTTGCCTCCTTTGCCAAATGCCATTTGAAACAATAAATACCACCATTGATATCATTCAAACACCAATTGCATTTGACCTTAGTTGTATCCGAGATTGATGTGCAATGTGTCCATGCAAATTCATTTTGACATGGCATTATGATCAAATCCGCAAAAGCATTTTAATTTAGTCTTTCATGATACCAAATTTGCAGAAAATATTTATCTCAAGATTTTGTAGCATTTTACCCCCACTTTATTGATGCAATTGATTGTTTTTCAAAATAAAAAAACCTTCATGTTGCTATATTATATATATCCTACACCTTCCTTTATAAATAGCTTAGTAGTAATGCAAAGTCATTTTTTTAACATTTATATTTTTTCTAGAATATATTATCTATCAGGTTTTCGGAAGAAAAACTTCTATGTTCCTTTAAAATTTTGCCTTATGGGGTTCAAAAACTTAAATATACAGTCCATTTCTCATATTTTAGTAATCTATTTAGTGATGATACAGATTGGTCATCTACAACTTATCCAACATTGTGCTGTTGGATGCATGGGAACGTGCCATCTTGACAGAATGTTTGAAAATACCTCATTACAGATTCTGTATTGTAAGAGTATTTTCAATTATTTTATGATAATAATTGGTTGCAGCAACAAAAGATCCCTACAGTTTGAAACACATAGCAAAGCAAGAAGAATACTGAAATATTCAACTATTAGTATTGAGTCTTTGACCATACAGGCTTCAATCTCAGCCAGACTGCCATTACATACTGTAATTCAATCCCAAACAAACCACTTTTGGAAGACAAAAGCGTATAGATAGAACACAGAGATTTACAGATATACAGTTTGAAATCTTAGAAATCTAAGTCTAGAGATATTTCCAGTAACATTAGAGCTCTCCAAATATGATGCCTTTAGCAGCTTGCTATAATGACTTTTCCTTTAACACTTCAAGTTGTTGCATATATGGCAAAGTTGCAGGTCCCTCCAGGTATCCCAAGTTTACCACTTCACGTATTTCTTGCTCAAAAAGTATAGCTGCAGCTTTAACATTGAATTCTTAATTCAAAATCCTATGACAGCTAAGGGTTCAACAAAGTGGCACTCAGCTCAAATGCTTCAAGTATCACATAATCTGCTTCAGCATCCTGATGCCAGTGGCATATAAGCAAACTTTTTGCCTTATCCTATGAGCATAATCAGTAGTGATCACTTGAGAAGAGGAAAGGCTACAAAAAGTTTGGACTCTAGGCCTTGAATTAAACATGGTAATTCATCCTTGTGCAGACTTGTATGCTAAATAGGCAACCAGTTGCTTCTGGCCTGGCAGAAAAGCATATTCACATCTTTTGACGAGTCCAAAACAGACAGCAAACTAATATAACAATCCACCAATGAATTGGAAAAGGACCATGGAATGAAAAACATCCGTGTTTCTTGAGCTGGTAGTTCCACCTTGATAAGCATTGATTTGACCTTTTGTTTGATGTACCTTGATATCCTAAAGACCAACTTGATAGAAATGCTCCCATGAGCATTGTTATTATACATAATTCTACGGGCATGCTTTCAGGTTCAAATACCAGGGATCAAAAAATGCTTGAGGGGTACCTAAGTGGGATGTGTAAATGCCTTCCGGATGTTGATGGTGGTTAGGTGGGAGTGGTGTGGTCAGCAGGTAGTAATGGTTTCTTACATTCTCTATAAGGGTGAGGTTGAAGAGTTGCATGCCTAGAACTACCTGGATTTGGTTGTATTTAACATAACATTGGCTGGCTTAGCTAAGATCGGGTGGTGCAAAGTAAGATAAATTTGATGGCAAGTGTGATTCTTGTCCTCAGTTTTGTTTTTCTCTCTTTTGACCTGCTATATTTGCCCAAAGGCTAAATGCCTTGACCTGCGGATTTCACTTATAAGGCTGCATATTCTTTGTTCTTCTCCTCTACTGTTATACTTTCTAGGAGTTTCTGGAAAGGAACTGCACTTGCATGGTTGGCAAGAAGTATGTTGTGTATGAGCACAAGTTTTCAGGTGTAGCTTTGTTGTACTTGAATTGTCTTATGTGGATACCAGTTCCTACTTGCATATATGCCCATTGAAGTGACTGCAAATATTTAAAAAAAAATTGTTGGTAATCCTTAGATTGTAGTCATCGATATCTTTGCTTGGAAACTCCTTTTTCACACTTGCTAGGGTTCCAACAATTAATAAGAATGGGAGCATACACTCTATCAGACATTCTTAGACAAATTAAATAGGTGAACTTTGTATCATGAAGAATTAATACTACCGGGTTTGTTGATCCTAACTCAACCATCCATATCAAACTTCAAAGTATTTTGCATTGCATCCCCATTTTCCATTACAATCATTAAAGTTAAAGTTGAGAAGCAGACAATGCAGAGGGGTGAGGAAAAATATACCTAGCATAAGCATTTTTGTTGTGGAGAGCATAAGAGTAAATCCTTTCCAAGAAGCATATAAAAATCACATAAATAAACAAACATGAAATACGGTAACTTATATGATTACATAAGATGAAAATGAAAGGAAGACAAAACAATTAATATTAATGTATTATTAGCAATATTATAATTACTTTTAACAATAAAAAGCAAATACTAAATTAAATCATTTCAAATATCTAAATGGCATCAAGAACGCACCCAAAAATCTTTTACACCTCCTTCGAAATGCATCGCATTTTTTTGTGTTGCCCTTTTACACCTCCCAACTCCCTACAAATGACATGGTTTTGGTAAATATCCCGACTCACCGTTCCTACTTCACGTTTCCAATCCTACGACATGCAAATACCCTATAGATGGCTAGTCGCGAGTTTCAAATAGGTAGAATTGTTAAAATAATATTGTTATATATAGTGTAATGGTCATCTTAGTTAAGTTTAGTTTGCACTATTGTGGTAAGCTTGGCCATGTGAAGAAACATTGCAGGAAGCAGTTGGCTGATCAGAAATCCAACCAAGGAGGGTCTCAATAGAAGGCCCACATTGCAAAGCATTCTGAGCAGAAGGAATCTGCCTTTTATGCATTCATGGCCAAAAGACCGGCAGATCACATCAAATAATCTGCATGGTATACTGATTCTGGAGCCTCTTGGCATTTCACTCACAAGACAGATTGGTTCACGAAGTATAAGGCTTGCTCCAATTCTGTTATCTTTGGCGGTGGCGAGGAGTATACAGTTGTCGGCAAAGGCAACATTCAGATTACATTTGGTGGGAGAAATCTCATTTTTCAATGTATACTATGTTCCAGGCATGGAGCTCAATTTGCTCTCTATGAGTCAAATTATGCGACACTGTATGAAGTTGGACATCAGCTTCAGTTCACACAAGTGTCGCATTGTTGATAAGGAGTCCAAGAAAATTGTTGTAGTTGGGCTCGAAGATCATGGTTTGTATCGATTGGTTGATACTGGAGAATCTCAGGAACATGCAATGGCTGTGAAGAGTTCATCCATCAGCACTCTTTGGCATCAACAGTACGGGCATCTCAACATAGCTTATCTCTCTTAGCTAGATCAAGAGAATTTGGCCAATGGCTTACCTAAGATTCAGCAACAGACACATGGTGTATGCAAAGCTTGCCAAGCAGGGAAGCAGCATCGAACACCATTTACAGACGGACGATCTTGGAGAGCGTCCAAGGTTCTTCAGCTGGTTCATGCAGATGTTTATGGACCAATGAATACTGCATCGGTCACTTGTGCCAGGTATTTTTTGTTATTTGTTGATGATTTCAATAGGAAATTGTGGGTGTATTTCCTCAAGGAAAAATCAGATGTGTAATGAATTTTAGAAGTTTAAAGCATTAGTTGAAAAGGAGTCAAGATGTCAAATCATAGCTGTTAGGTCAAATAATGGGGGTGAGTTTTGTTCTAACCAATTCACCGACTTCTATGCTAAACACGGTATCAAGCATTAGCTTACCACACCCTATATCCCTCAGCATAACAGAGTTGTTGAGCAGAGGAACCGTACCATTATAGAAATGGCCCTTTGTATGCTAGAGAATTGAAATGTTTCAAAGAAATTTTGGGCTGAAGCAACGTATACTATTGTATACCTTCTTAACCGGTCTCCCACACAGGCCGTCAAGAAGATGACCCCAAAGGAAGCATGGTCTAAGAGGAAACCAAGAGTCAGCCACCTCAGGATTTTTCGTTCTACTGTGTATGTTTGGATTCCAAATGCAAGGACCAAGCTAGATTCCAAAAGCCGGAAGTTGATGCTTACAAGATACAGTGACAATCGTAAAGCCTATCGCCTGATTGATGTGGACATTGAATGCCTAACATTTAGCAAGGATGTTGTTTTTGATGAAGAAGGTGGGCCTTTTCAACTCACTTCTCCCATCAAGAGTCCAAAGGATTAGCCTCTGAAGACTAAGGATTTAGGTGTTAGGCTTCAATTAGCTCCACCTGAAGGGAGGGCTTCTGATGATTCTGAACTTGTGGAATCTCCTAAGCACGATCCTTACCAGTAGATTTCCCTCAGGATAACCTGGATCAGCATCCAGATATTATTCTAGGCAACACAAGTCATGGCGATGATCATCCTGATTTGGAAGAAGATGCATCTCCTCCTCATCCTAAGTGGTGGGTGAAGCTCATTGGTGATGTTCGAGATGATGAGCTTGTTGAGGGTAGATTGTCTAGAGGCAAGAGCAAGCAAAATACAGTGAACTTTGCTCTTATGGCCAACATTCAAAGCATTTACGAACCAAGGACTACTCAGAGGAAAAAGGTAAACCTAAATGGGAAAAGGCTATGGAATCTGAACACCATAGTCTTTTGAAGAACAATACTTGGGTTCTGTCAAATCTTCCACCAGGGAAGAAACCCATTAGTTGCAAATGGGTCTACAAAGTCAAATACAAAGCTGATGGAACACTTGATAAATACAAGGCTCGAATGGTGGCTAAGGGGTTCTCGCAAAGAGAAGGCATTGACTATGACGAGACCTTTGCACCCATAGCCAAGATGAGCACCATCCGACTTGTCCTAGCCATTGCAGCACAGTTTGATTGGAAGGTCCATCAAACGGACATAACGAGTACCTCAATGGAGATTTGGAGGAAGAGGTCTACATGATGCAGCCTCTTGGTTTCAAGGTTGCAGGAAAATAGCACAAGGTATGTCGATTGTTGAAGGCTATTTATGGCCTAAAGCAAGCTCCTAGGGCCTGGTACCTGAAGATTGACAAATATTTGGTTGCACAGGGGTTTCAAAGAAGTCCTTCATAAGCAAATTTATATTTCAAGAGCACTGGTAGTGATATCATTCTTCTTGTCATCTATGTGGATGATATCATCATTACTGGCAGTGGGTTACATTTGCTTGAGCAAATTAAATTGAATTTGTGTCAGGCATTTGATATGACAAATTTGGGTCTTCTGCACTATTGTCTTGGTGTAGAAGTTTAGCAGACAAGTGGCAGTATTTTCATTTCTCAGTTGAAGTATGCCAGGAGTTTGTTGAAGTTCAAGATGACAGATTGCAAAATCTCATCTACTCCCATGGAGTATGCTTCAATTTTGACCATTTTGCCACAATTTTTAGTTCTAATTGTGTGTTCTTTCCAATCCCTAATCTCCCTCTGGCTAATTCTCCTCTCCTCTTCACTCAAAATCAGCTCTTCAGTCATCTCCCAATCACCTCCTTGCTAGAAGAGCTTTGATTTCATTTCCCCCTCTCTCAACAAAGATTCAAATCGCCTTTGAAGGATTAGGCCACTATTGCATAGCTACCTCCCTCACAACATTTTTATGCTCATGTAGGACTCCCATGCCTTTTCATTATCTGATTAGAAACTTCAAAGCTTCCCTTACCTTCCAAATAAATTTCCAGATCTAGAGCACCCCTACCTTCCCACTATCATCAAAGCACTGTTGCAAAGGAGGATATGGAGACTGGACTTCTTGAGGACATACACCAACAAAGGATTCTCCAAAATGCTTCTTTGAAATTTCAGATTTTCACAGATTCTTCTTATTTTGTAAAAAGATTTAGATTCAATAGTAATTAGATAGTAATATTCCATTATTATTCCTTGGTTAGAACAGAAATTGTTACTACTTTCAAAACCTAGGAAATTTGTTTATTTTTCTTTAGAATATAATAGATTAAGTTGGATTTAGTTCTAATTGTATTCTTCGTAAGCCCTCGATCCCAACACGAGTTAAAAACAAAGCAACTCAGAAAACAAGAGATTCCATCACTCTCATTAGAAAACATGAAAACTAAAACATAGAAGCTGCATTTAGCAAAAAGCCATCTAGTTGCATTCATTTAGAAAAAGATTTATTTTATACAAGTATTTTAATTATAAAACATTCAGTTTCCAAGAAAATACAAAGCAGTTTTGCTTTTGCATTTAGAAACCTTACTATTTAAACCAAGAAAACACCAAAAAAAGAGGACGGATAAGCCTCAGTAATGTCACGAAGCATGCAAAAAGCACAAAGAAAACTCAACAAATCAAACAATCAAATAAAGAACTAGAAACTTGTTTTGACTCTTCTTTTTCCTCGCTCGACATTTCACACTTCATGTGTGAATCTTGAACTAAAGGGAGATTAAATTAGCCTACTATTGAGTGAGATCCAAGAAAACTTGTCCATTCAAGTAACCCTCATAGAAGAATTAGCCCAAGAACAAACTAATATCTTAAGGCTAATTCATGAAGAAAACCAACAAAGGCACATAACTGAAGAGTACCAAATAAGAGAATTTGTTCTTTTAGAGGGACTCATTGAGCTTATCAATGCCAAAATCACAATAATCACACTCCAATGGCTCACTCATCAATATCAAACTCCACCCCAACACATAAGCACCATGGTCTCCCACCTTGAGCTCCTACCTAAAGAAGCGAGTGAACTTGTGGGTGCAATTTCTGTCAACCATAACAACAATCTCCCTACTGTTCATGGTGTTCTTCCATGCAAAGAGAACAACCCATCTGTTCCACCACCACTTGACTGGCTCTTGCCACGAGAGCAAGAGTGACTAGAGAGTTGTATTTAGCAAGGCTGCAGCACATATGCCACAATGGGACTGACTCACTTGCATAGTGCTTGAGTCAATTCTAGCCCATCACAGTACCAGCATTCTAGACTCCTTGCTGAACACTATCAATCAATCTCTATCTACATATCCTATTTTGCCAAATTATGACGAAAACAATATTGTAGACTAGACTCCTATCATTAACAGAAAAGCTGCTCCTCCAAAAATGGGTTAAATTATCATAGGAAAATGGGTTTGGCCTGATTTCTGCAGGCATGGGTTTTGGCAAAGATCCTAGACTGCTTCACTCCTTTTGGAGTTGTCGTAGAAGTTGTGTTGTTTTCTTGTTCATTATTATGTTGTTTATTGGGTTGGGGCCCCAACACATATCCCCAGCATTAATTCAAACAAAAACTAAGGAAATTTTTAAACAGCAGAAAACCCCATATGGAAATAGAAACTCCTCAATTTATGAACTGTGATGGCAAAGTTTACAAAAATCTCAACCTCCAAATAAAACCTTCAAAGAATGATGATATTTATCTTTAGAATCGTTGTAGACTATTGGACTAAAGAATAGATGTGAAATAAATAAACACGGGAAGTAGTGAAAAAAGGAGTGTAAGGTATTAAAAAAAAAAATTCTAATACATTACTTTAGAGTCAACATTCCTTTATGGTGTGAGAACAAGTGGAATGGGAGTTACTTGTCAACTTTAACTCCCCTAATCTCTATTAAATGGAATATGTTTATTTCACATGACTTAGATAAAAAAATGTAAGAGAAGACATAAGGATATACGTCTAACACTTGACCCAAATAGAATTAATTTCTATAACTAGTATAGATATCTTATAAATACATCTGTACAAAAAAATGCCGAGAGATATCAATTTGGAACAATTTTATTTACTTAAAAGTTATTTTATTTTTACTTTGAAAATATTTTATTTACTACATACATGGAGACATAAATTTTATGTGCTTATTTTGAAACTGTTATGTTTATTATTAAATATTAATATTTTGATGTGCAAATGACTGTCAAATTTAAGATAAAAGGTAAGAGTTTTTTGTTGACACCAGGGAAACATGGGGACGCGTCCCCTAGGTTTTTGCCCCCCGTACCCATATCGGGGACGTCTCGGGGACGGGGGACAGCAAGTCCCCTTTTTTCGAGGACGTCCCCGAATTGACGAAACTTCCCGCAAGCAGATGGGGGACGGCCAACCGTCCAGGGGACGGATAGGGGATGCCTAGCCGTCCCTCGTCCGTCCCAGAGATAGTCGGTCGTCCCCCTTTTCCCAGCAGCAAATTTAACACAAAAAAAAAAGACATTTTAATTTTCATTTTTTTAATGCTTTCCTTTGTGGACCCCACGCCCTCCCAACCCTAATATGGCCACTTAAAACTTCTTTTTACCTTCATTTGACCTCATTTTAACTTGCCAAAAAAAAATTGCAGCCAAGAGCAAAGTGAGAAGAGGAAGAGGAGGGTTTGAAGGAGCTGTTGGAGAAGAAAAACCAGCATTTAGAAGGCAAAAAGGAGAACATTAAGGCAGCAACCAGCAAGAGAAGTGAAAGAGGTAAGTTATTCTTCCATTATTTTTCTTTTTTTTCCATTTTTTTCTAAGTTAAAATGATGAAATGTATGATTTTTTGTACTTTTTTTTATTTTCAATTTGCAAAAACCAAAACAAAACAAAAAGAGCAGCAGTGGTGAAGATAGTGGGCATGTTGAGAGGGGAGAAGAAACCCAATCAGTTGAAAGGGGCAGCCTCAAACAAACCCATTTGATATCCCTTCTGAAGATTCAAAAAAATATGCAAAAGGCCCTTTTAATCCTAAAAAACCTCTTCTTCAATTAGCATCACGTATAGACCAAGGCAAAGGGAAAAACACTGGGGGTAGTAGATTGTGGCAATGTCACATTTGCAAAGATAAATATTATGGGAGCTATACAAGAGTCTATTCTCATCTATTGGGTTTTGTAGGCCATGGGGTCAAGGCTTGTACAGAAATAAAAAATTTTGAGAGGATAGAGTGTTATAGATTGCACATGGAGGCCGTAGGAAAGCCTATGGAGCAGCCAATGCAAACTCAATCCGCACATTCAACCTCACCTATGCCCTCTATGCTTGGTAGTCCTAGTGTTGGTAGTGGTAGTAGTGGTGCGGGTGATGTTCATATTTCCACAAGACGGAAGAAGAAGGCTAGTACTTCTAGTGAGCAGCAAAATACAGTTGCAAGTATGTTCAATGTGCAAGCACGAGATGTGGCAGAGTCTTCCATTGCCAAATTTTTCTATGCCCATGCCATCCCATTCCATGTAGCACATTCTCCCTACTTCAAACAAATGTTTAGAGATGTGGCAGCTATTGGTACCTCATTCGTTCCCCCTAGAGAAAATAAACTACACACTACACTCCTTGACAAAGAATATTCTAAGGTGAGTGTGGTGATAGAGGACATGAGACAGTGTTGGATTAGAACAGGCTGCTCTATTATCATGGATGGGTGGACCGATATTAGACAACGGCCACTTATAAACATCATAGTCACATGTTCAACTGGTTCATATTTCCTTAGAGCAATTGATTGTTCCGGGAAGCGCAAGGATGCAGAATTCCAATTTAATATTTTGAAAGAGACTATAGAGGAGTTGGGGCAGCCAATGTTGTGTAGGTGGTTACTGATTCAGCATGTGTGTGCAGATTATCAAGTTTGATGGTTGAGAGTTGCTTACAAGCACATCTTTTGGACCCCTTGTTGTGTTCATGCGTTGAACAATGCATTGAAAGACATAGGGAAGATAGATTGGCTATACCAGGTGGTTGTAAAGGCCAGAGACATTCATATGTTTATTTGCAACCATCACAACTCACTTGCCCTCTTTAGGACATTTTTTAGGAAGGAATTCTCAAGCCTGTAGCAACAAGGTATGCCAGCTACTTTATTTTGTTAGAGAGCATGCCTGAGGTGCAGGAGGCTCTACAGTTGATGATGGTTAATTCAGAGTGGAATAGATGGTCTATGGCAAGCACTACAGAAGGGAGAAGCATCAAACAAAAAATTATTGATGATAATTGGTGGTCCAATGTGAGGTAAAAAATTGTTATTGATTGCTGATTTTATAAAAAAAAAATATTTGATTTTATTATTTTTTTATTTTCTAAGTTCTAACTTATCTTTTTTCAAATTTTTGTTTGCAAATATATTTGTTCCATCATTTCACCAGTTGTGGAAGTCATTAGATATGCTGATACAGACTCTCCAAGTCTTGGAGAGATTTATGAAACTTTTGACTCCATGCTTGGAAAAATGAAGAAAGCAATTTCGGATAAGGATCCTAATTTGGGATTATATGAGCAAAAAATTAGGCCCATTGTGACGTGGCGGTGGAACACTATCAACACCCCGCTTCATATGGCAGCCTTTGCTCTTAATCCCAAATGGTATGTACCAAGACCTGGTAGGATGCCTCCTTGTGATGACGATGAGGTGAAAGAAGGGTTTATGAGGGCCCTTGCAAAAATATATTCAGTTGAGGTTGAGGAGGCCAGTCTAATTCGTACACAATTCACTAACTTTGTTAATCTTCGTGGTCCAACATTCGGCAAACCAGAGGCCAGGGTAGATAGAACTACAGTAGCTCAAAGGGATCCTATTGGATGGTGGTCATGGCATGGGAAGGATGCACCACAATTGAGGACACTTGCTATTCGCCTCCTTTCACAAGTAATACATTAGATTAACATAATTTGATTTAGATTAGTGTTGAACATTTATATAATCATAATTTAAATTGAATGTCCTAATTAGTAAATTACTAATTTAGTTTTTGTCTCCTCTCACAAGTTGCTAGTTCCTCTGCTGCGGAGAGGAATTGGTCAACATACGACTTTATTCACTCTATCAAGAGGAATAGGCTGACCTCTAGACGGGTAGAGAAATTAGTGTTTGTGCATAGTGCTTTGCGACTCCAGGATCGTCAGACTCCTGAGTATAGACAAACTCCAGCGTTACAGTGGGATGTTGATCCAGAGGATGTCACACAAATTGATGAAGAGGAGAGACAGGAGGGATTGGTTGGAGTTCCATTAGATGAGCCAGCCCCTCACAGTGACAGTGACTCAGACTCTAAGTCTGATTTTGATGCAATGTTGGCAAATGCCAAGTAGAGGCAGCCATCATACTTTCTATTACTATGTTTTGGACACTTGTGACTTTGTCATTTTGACATTTGTAGTGCAAACTTGTAGCCTTTGGGCATTTTATTATTTTATATCATATGCACATTGACTATTTGACATGAATTATGGTCCATGGAAGCAATTAGGTAGCTGTAGTATTAATTTGTTCGACTCTATGATGCATATGTCAATATAATTGGTGATTACATTTGCAACTTTATGAATGTTCATTGTTATGATTATCATTACTCATATGAATATCTGAAATTCCCCTATATTTTTAAAATCTCTCTCTCTCTCTCTCTCTCTCTCTCTCTCTCTCTCTCTCTCTCTATATATATATATATAGCCGTCCCCCTATCCCCAAAAATCCCCTCAAAAAAATGTCGTCCCCGAAACTCATCCCCCCGTACAGGAAACTTGGTGGAACATAGGTTGACACGCTCACACCATTACACTTTACCCCTTGCTGCCATTGTAGAATGCCTTTCATCATTAATAATAACTTAAGTAAATGGGTACTGTGAACAGTTGTAAGTCAAAGGATTTTGGTTGAGGACCTTTGGCATTTATAAATAGACAATGAACATGA